>JAQMWT010000223.1:0-35672 GCA_029834535.1 Chrysophaeum taylorii
TGTACTAGACGAAAATCCCCGACCTCGCTCTTGTCTGTGATTCTACTGCACTTGATCCTAAATTGCGCACATATGATGGTTTCGTTGATCGCCTCACAGTAAAGTTTTTGATTATCTTCAGACCAAGTCTGTGCACGTCCATGCTACGCTCCGTGAAAGTCCCCGTCATCGTGAACGTTCCAACTTTACGGTCGCCATCCTTCAAAGTACTTTCATCGCTTCAATGCTTTGCGCTCTCAACAACGTTCTAGCCCACGCCCCTCTTTCGATCATCATTCCGTCACCCACCTCATCTTCACGTGGTTTTCATCGCAAGAACAAACGCCATACTGATTCGTCGGTTTGTAGCATTCCCGGCCATCACCAGAAAGATTGTCATAAGCGCCAGCGCTATTTGCTCACAAAGCTACCGCCCGCCTTTCGGCATCAACACCAATACCCACGTCGGTCGCATTCCCAATACCCACCTCGTCCATCCTTCACCAATACCCACCTAATCCCCATCCACCCTTCTACGTAACACCATGTTCACCCCAATCCACCATTGCCTCCATTCAACCTCCGCCGCTTCTGCGTTGCCAGTCCACCCCACCCTGTTTCCCACTTCCACTGCTGTCACCCTTCACCCATCGAGGGTCGTAAACACCTACAAGTAAAACGAGAATCCACGAGAGACGGAGGAAGGGGTTGGTGGACAGTGACTTACGCAGAGCGAAATTTTCGTCAAAAACAACATCAATCGAGGTGTGGATGACAGGACCTGTGGGGCGTTGAAGCAATATGCGATATCCAGGGCCTGCAGAGGGATACCCAATGAAGATACCGGTTATAGCTTTGGTAGGCCATTTGTCGCCAGTAAGAATTGCAGCAGGACAGCCCCAAACACGAAGAAAATCGACACGCGGGAGTGTTTCATGTAGCATTTCATATGGCGTCATATATCCAGGATTAGAGGCATTTGGCATACGCTCAGAGATGAAGTCAGCCGTTTCCATGGCCCAACGCCAAAAATCAGGTGGACGGTGCGCATGTACCAAAAGAGTGCGAGTAATATCCGCGGTTGCGCGATGAGAGCGTTCCACAACACCGGAAAAAGCGTGCGCCTGTGAAGTTTTGGACTGTGCTGCCGGAGCGCGCCGAAGCGCAATATTGTTGCCCAGACAGAAGGTTTCGAATTGGCCCATAAGAGAGCGGTCACGATCGGTGTAGATGAGGGCAATGCGATATCCGAATGGGCGAACCACGGTAGACAGAAAAGTTCGAGTTGACGAGCGTTCGTAAGGGCATCGTGTCGTGGAGCAAAGTAACGCGTGCGGCGGCGCGTATGATCATCGACAAACGTGAGGATCGCGCGATCTTGATATATGTAGGATGGGACGCCGGCAAACATGAGATCGGCATGGATAATAAGGTAGGGCGCAACGGCACGTGGACGAGACAAAGGCTCGGAGGAAGGAGACGAAGTGGAAGCATGAGCTTTACGTTGGCCAACATGCGCAGCATGCATTTTACCGAGAGCACAAGCAGGACAAAAAGAAAGTGACGCGGAGCTCGGGAAAAACGGTGCGCCAACAGCAAGAGAAGACAAACGCCGAAGATAGGGAGGACTATAATGACCAAGACGAGCATGCCAAAGGTCGAAAGTAAGTTGAGTGCGTTGAGACACAGCGGGAAACGCACAAGGATCATGGACACGAGGGCAAGAAGAAAATGCCACAAAAGGTGAAACGTAGTCCGTGTAGGGCGCAGCGGTCGTATTGCCGATCCAGCAGACGATCAAAAGAAGACCACAGCGACGAAGCAGGGGAATAACGTGATGCGTTTGACGGTGACGTAAAATACGTTGCGGATAAGCAGGGCCAACGGCCTGAATGGTGTGGCAATCGTAACCAACTTGTTCAAGGGAATGATCCGAAAGAATCCGTTTGTCACCAAGGCCAGGAGAGATGAGGGTATGCGGGAACGCGACATGTATACCATGAGGGGCGGAAAGAGTGGGTGCAGGAGAAGGAAGACCACGATTGTCAAGAGGACCAATCGAAGGGAACGTTAAGTGAGCAGTGCCTGAACCGGAAACAGAGCCACTGCCGATAGCAGAAGTGATGGAATGCTGTTGAGTGTTGTCGAGGTCAGTGAAGCCAGCGGGAGAATTAAAAAGGCTGACGTTGGCGCCGGTATCATAGACAACGAGACGAAGGTTGGTGCTGCGAAGGTAGTCGCGCTCACGAGCGGTAAGGGCGTTGGTGGAGGAAAGGACTTGGTGAATGGAGGGGGAGATGGAAAGAAGGTGGAAATTGTAGGACGGGTAGGTGGGTGCAGAAAGGGATGGGTGAGGAAGGGTGACAGCGGTGGAAGGCGGGACACAGGGTGGGGTGGAGGGTGGCAACGCAAGAAGCGGCGGAGAGGGTTGAGATGGAGGCAATGGTGGATTGGGGGTGAAAAGATGGTGTTGGTAGAAGGGTGGATGGGGCCTAGGTGGGTATTGGGGAGTGGACCGAGGTGGGTATTGGGAATGCGACCGACGTGGGTATTGGTGTTGATGCCGAAGGCGGGCGGTAGCTTGTGAGAGCAAATAGCGCTGGCGCTTATGACAATCTTTCTGGTGATGGCCAGGAATACCACAAAAGTGACAAAGATCAGTATGGCGTTTGTTCTTGCGATGAAAACCACGTGAAGATGAAGGTGGGTGACGGAATGATGATCGAAAAGAGGGGCGTGGGCTAGAACGTTGTTGAGAGCGCAAAGCATTGAAGCGATGAAAGTACTTTTCAGAAGGATGGCGACCGTAAAAGTTGGAACGTTCACGATGACGGGGACTTTCACGGAACGTAGCATGGACGTGCACAGACTTGGTCTGAAGATAATCAAAAACTTTACTGTGGAGGCGATCAACGAAACCATCATATGTGCGCAATTTAGGATCAAGTGCAATGAGATCCTTAGACAAGAGCGAGTCGGGGATTTTCTTTCGTCTGAAGCAATTGCAAGAGTGTCAGGGAAGAAATCTTGATGATGCCGAGCAACTTGAACACCAGTGATGAACTTGTTAAGAAAAGACTCAAGTTCATCGATGTTGTTGCACACCAAGGAATGCAGTGAAGAAGCAATTGCAGACTGAGCGACACGATCTCCATGACCCATGTAAACATCAGTAATACGCTTGTAAAAAAAACCGCGTGAAGTTCATATCGCGGTTTTCACGGATATCCGCACGATCAGTATCATGCATTGGTAGTGCCATGAAGAGTGCACTGTACCAGCGTTGCTGCTTGAGACCAAATTCTTCTTCTTCAGAGCAGCCAGAAGCGGAAATGCTAGTCCAAGTGTTGTCAGTGGTCAAGATGATGCGATCACCGGTGGAAATGATCATGTTTTTTTCAAGACGCCGGGTCCATCGGTGAAAAAGATGATGTCGCTCACCGCTGAAGGCATCGAGTTTTTTGCGGCGAAAGCTTGCTATCCTTAATTTCGATCGAGGACATGATAAACGATAACGAACCGAACACGTCGCAATGAAGAACTGAAGCCGAGAAGAAGTCGCCGTTGTCCGTGAAGTCAAGCTCAGGTCGTTCGGCCTTGGACACCTGCTACCATGTTACGAATGGTATGAGGCGTTAGACTAGCGATAAGAGAAAGACGTAAGGATACTGGATACGTGGTGCAGGGGTAAGTGTCATAGCTTCTTCACAAATACGCTACTACGCTTTTTTTTTAGGCTAGGCTAGGCTAGGCTAGGCGGAAAAAAAGAAGGCGCGCGTGTCGCGGGGGGCGGATTTGGGCGTTCGAAATTCTTTAGTGCCATGAACGCAGGAACAGGCGGGGGCGTCGAAGCAGCCGCGGTTGCAGAAGTGGGTGATGTCGGTGGAATTTGTGGGTCTGGGGAGGTTGAAGGAGACGAGCTTCGAATCCAGGGGGACCGCGATGAGGGAGGCCGCGTGGGAGAAGAAGGAGGAGCCGTAGACAATCAAGAGGTCGCACCACGTGAGGAGGTGGAATTCTATTGCGGCGACTATTCCCAACGCGTCGAAATCCGGACCACCGTCCTTCTTCTTCGTCACGTAGGTCGCGTGGCCGTAGACGTCGGAAACCGCCTTGTTCCGAACGCGCGGGGGCGCGAGCAACCGACTCTTTCGTACCAACGAATTCAAAAGTGGCTGGTACTTGGCGTGATCCGTCGCGATTACTAACCCTTGTCCCAAACGGTCCAGACACGTGACGATTTTCGAGAGCGCTAAGGCTCGAAATAAGACGCAATCAAACGACTTGTCCTTTGTCGCTTCGCGACGCGGACTGAAGGCTGCGAAATCCAGATCCATCCACTCCGTCGAATTCCGGACGAAAACGTCGCGACTTTGGTAGAATAAATCCGGGTACTGGATGTTAAATTGGTGGATTTGCTTCAACGCGACGATATTATTATTCTTCTTCTCGACAAACGGCTCGTCCATGTCGCTCGCGTGGTCCGCGTACCCCGTCCTTACGTGCAGTCCATAGATCCGTTTTGTTGTCGTCGTTTGAGACGCGAGAGGTTGTAGATGATCGTACGCGTCGCCGACTGGTCGAGTTGTCGCGAAAACGAAACAATTGTTTTTTAAATGATGCTGCGGCACCCTGACCCCGATGCTCGCCGCAAACTTCGCCGCCAACCCCAGCGATATCGCGATCGCCGGGTCGTCCAGCATTTTCGCGCTGTCGAGGGTTTCATTTTTCTGGATCGTCCGAAGCTTTTGGCGACGACTTTTACCCCAAGCGACTCTCGTATTATTCGGAAGACCAAAAAATTCCTCAAAGTCCGTGTACCGGTCGCCGCAGTCGTTGAGGAGGAGATGCTTGTCTTCGTAGTCGCAGTTTTTGAATTTTAGTTTTCGATTCATTTCTGCCGCGACGGCGACGGCTACCGATCGACTCGCGACAATCTTTTCGACGAAGTGTCCGAAGGTCGTCTTCTGCTCTTGAACTTCGACCACGAGGATTTTCGGCGCCGACATCGCGATTTCGATCTTTGCGATTTGCGCGGGCGTGCAGATAGATTCGAAAACGGTTTCTTCGCGTTTCGTCAGAAAATATTTATTCGGTTGTTGTTCCTCTCTCGGAGGGGTCGCCACAACCGTTGCGACGGTTGTGATCAAAGCGAGACGGCGTGCGCAGCGAATCGCCGCGCCCAAAACGAACGCTCGCACGCGCACGCGCGCACCGCACGCGATCAGGGTCAGCCCAACACACCCGACCACGGATCTCGACTCGACCCCGAACACGGCGGCCGCACCCAGTCCAACCCCCACCACATCCTTTACTCTTTCTATAATCGTCGTCGCCGTCGGACCCTCAGACTGCTGTTCTTCTTCTTCTTGCGTCGACCTCGAGCTCATCGTCGTCGTCGTCCCACTTTTCACCACAAGATCTTCCTTCTTCTTCTTCTTCTTCGAACAATTCATTCATTCATTACCCTCCCTCGTCAGGTCGGGTACGTCTAAGCAACAACGACGCTGGATTTCTTGTAGGAGGCAGCGAGAACTGACGCCCTGCCTGCTTCCGGTTCAGTCCGTGCGTTGCGAGCAGGGCGTCGAGGTCGGGAAAGACGCTTTCTTTTCGGTTTCGACCTCGTCACATAAATAAATTCGTCGCGCAAACCACGCCCGGAGCTCGTCCTTCGCTTCCTTCGAGATCACCTTTGCGCGCGTCCCAAAGAAGACACAAATCCACCAATTTCGGCAGCCTGCGCGGCTGCGAAAAACCGCGGCGGTCACGGGAAGCCCTCGCTCGGCCCTGCAACAAACAACTCGCGGATTCGAGTCGAGACGTACGAGGGCTTCTTCGAGACGGTGGGCTTCTTAGCTGCTTTCTTAGCCCGCGATTTTTCTTGTTCTTCTTGGAGAGCCTGACGCTCCAGTTGCCTGCCGCTCCTTTTCCGCCCGTCCCGTCGGGGTTCGTCCGCGCCGTTCTTTTCAATAGTAGCTCCTTCTCGTGCTTCCCGCGCGGCGCGTTGGAATAAGACAGCGAGAAGAGGATTCAAACATATAACACTGTTGACGTTTTACCGCTCCTCGAGGATCACGCGGCGCGCACGACGTTGCTTGAACTCCAAGAAAAGTTCATAGCGATTGCGCGCCTGCGAGTGAAATTTACTCGGGGGTAATTTCCTCGTCGGTGAAGACTCCGCTAATATGTGGATTACAGGAGTCGCGCGCGGTCGATCTCGTTGCGCACACCCCCCGGATCGAACGGGCTCACGGCGTTGAGATATCTATGCAAACGTTATAAGGTATGACGACGACGACTGCGGTTTCAACGCTGCTACGCGCGGGATCACCAGCACCCCGAGCAACCAGCAAGCGAAGATGATCTGTGTTCAAACGAGAGGATGTGTTTCAAATACTGATCGTTGCAATGGAAGACGGGACGCCGGTGCGAGCCAAGTCGATTTGATAAAATCGGGCGACCTTGAGGCTGTCGTTGACGCGGGATTTGATTCCGAAGCCGTATGCCGGCCATGCGAAGCGGACCATACTGTCGGATTTTATCCCAAGCTCCTTGGGCGTGCGGTCGTCGAACCGATCCGTGAGGCGAACGGGTACACCACCTCCACCTTTAGGGCCGCCTTTTTTTTTGCAAACCTCGAGGATCGCGACGAGGATCTGCAGGGCCTCGAGCACGCTTCTCGGATCGTTCGGGATGAATCCGTGCGAGCGAAGCTACGTGGATGTCGAAAAGGTTAGGGCCAAAGACACACTGAAGCGACAGAATCTGGCTACAACAACGACCAACAACACTCCCATCCCAAAAAATCATCATCTCGAGATTCATTCAAGACGCGGGTTGTTGTTGTAAAGGACGATCTTCTCGGCGTAGATCAACACCTCGACGATCGGCCCGCGCTCCAGCACGCCCCTTTCGCGAAAGAGTCCCGGTATGGTCCACTTCTGAACCTTGCGGTCCCACGCGATTCCGTTGTAGCACGTCCGGGACTTGAGGTTCCTAATGGAGTCGAAGTCGTGGAGTTGTCGAGCGACACTCGCGTTCGCGATCGCCACAGCACCTGCGTGGTTGGAAGATGGTCGAATTGGGGTAAAAAAATTGGAAACTACTGATGTAAGACGCTGTGCGAGTTGTTGACGATAAGTGACGCGCGCGACGTGAGGCAACATCTGCGCAGCGCGACACGAATCAGTAAGTCGAGTTTTAGCATAGCGACGCGGCCATGGTGTCCGACATCCTCGAGCGTTGCGGTTGCGCCTGTGATACACGAGATCATTCATCTGCGAGTTGAACACCACGAATGCTAGAGCAACCAAGACTCACCAGGTGCCGTGAGCTCGAGGACGCGCGCCACTTCGGGCTCGATGCTCCACTGTTCGAGCTGCTGCCGCGCCGCCGCAAGCGCGAAAGTCTGAGCGCGAGCCCACGCGGCCTGTGGGTAGTTTCACGAAGGAGAGCAGGAGTACAAGAATGGAGGTGGACTCTTTGGTTAGACCTTGACGCGATTTCCAGGCTTATCTATCGTTCTCGAAGGCTTCTTCCAGAGGTGTTCGGTGTCGACCCACCGGCGCCAGACGACGACCTGGTTCGGGACGAGGTCTTCGAGTGTTTTCGGGGACAACTGCTGCTCCGCGTTGACCATCGATGATGATGATGATGACTCGCGCTCGTGTTGTTCGCGCACGGCAATACGTTCGCGGATTTCGGTGGGCGTGAGGACCTCGCCGGTGGCTTGGTTGATGCGGATGACCTTGTCGACGGGCTCCGGAGAGGGTGTCGACGAGTGGTCCTCCTCCTCTTGACCACCACGCGATGGTTCGAAGTCGTCGTCGAAATCAAAAGCTTCGGCGGGAAGACGCGCGTAGGAGCTGTCGGGGCGGCGGAGGCGGTGCATCGCGAGCACCGCTTCGACGACGACGTCCTCGAAGGCTTGCTGGGCTCCAAAGTACGTCTCGTACATGTCGAACTCTCGCCGACGTCCAATGACACGATCTCGTACGTAGCCCACCATCGTCTCCTCCTCGGACTGGTCGCGCGTCAGCTCTTGCGCTTCGAAGGCAAAATAGGCATCGAGCGAGGCCTCGTGGTCCTCGAGACTGAGTTGGTGAATCGGCACGTCGGGATCGACAGTGGACGGAAGTGCCCACGTTCCTCCTTCGAGATCGTATACATGATTCCACGCGTCGCACTCCAGGTACGGTTTGTCGAAGGCCAACCACCTCGCCTTGCGTTCCTCCTCACGAATCGCGTTTTGTATTGATTCCCGCTGCGCGACGTACTCGGCCTCGTAGGTGCTGTAGTAGTGGTTAGCGCATTGCAGATCGGTCCGATTGCCGACTTCGCGCGCGACCAATTTCCAGTTCTTTGCGTCGTATTTCTTAGCGACAAACCGCTCCTGCTCGTCGGGTGTGCAGGCGCGAGGAGGAGCAGGAGTTGCACAAATACGATGCCCCAGGACATTTCTCCTCACACCATCTTCCTTCTCCTCTCCCATCTCGTCGACATACTCTTCGTCGTCGCGATCGTCGTCACCTTTTGGCCCGTCCTTGTCTCTCTCGACGTCAGAGTCTTTGCCTTTGTCGTCTTCCACATCGTCGTCCTCTTCGTCCACAAATTCCACGTTGTCAGGAAGGTCTTCGACGTCTGCCATCGCCGCGCGAGGACGTTCGTAGCCCATCAGTGGCTCGTTATCAAATTGAACCGCATGTAGTAGTTAAGGCAGGAGACGTGGGCGCCGTTCGAGCACAATCCGCGGTGCCCATCGTTGGAATAAGCTTCGATGAGGTACGCCGAACACGCGAAGAACTCGCCTTTCCCGCCATCGGGCGGCTTTCCGCAGATGATGCCTACGTTGGGACGATGTGAATAATGTGGAAGCGACAGGAACGACGCTGGGAATCGATGAGACAGAGAAGACTCGTCGTGTTTTTGTCTGGCCGGCGGAGGTGCGGACGATCGCGCTTCTGATGGTCTTCCGGATCTGCTGTTGCTCGCGCGGTGGTAGCAGTTCGAGCTCGTTTGTGCGCGGCACCAAAGTGTAGTGGGCGAGCACGATGAAGAGGCCGGCGACAGTTTGCGGCGCTCCCACGGCGGCGGCGGCTTCGACGACAGAAGGATATGCGATGCCATCGGGGCCGACGTAGCAGTCCTCGCCGGTGATGGTTTTTTCGACTTCAAATCCGATCTCTTGGAGCCGAGCAACTATGCGAGGAACGCGGTAAAGCAACAAGTCATGGACGATCGACAAGTGCTCACGCATTTGAAGCTTCGGGGAGATTGTTTAAAAGGCGATGCCTGCGAGCATACCTCGGTGAGCAGGCGTGCGTGGCGGCCGTCGACAACATAGACGAAGACGCCGTGAGGTCGTTCGGGTCGGACTTCGTCGTTCGGGCCGGGTTCGCGCGAGACGGGTCGCCGCGGGTCGATTTGGCTGATGCCTTCGCTTGCGCGTTGCTTGGCGGCGGCGGCGCGCGTGCGGAACCCGCGAGTCGACGCGGTCCTCGACGACCGACTTCATGACGTCCTCGATGCGCGTCTCGGCCTTGAAGTGGTGGATCGGGAAAATTTCGCGCAGGGCACCTGATGTGTAACGGGTGAGCTTGAGGGCGGTCATGGATACGCACGAATCTCCGGGATCGTCGAGGCGCGGAAGATGCGAAGGAAGCGCGCGCAGAGCTCGGTCCAGTTTTTGGCTCGAAGCGTGTGCCTGACAGAGTATAGCCCATCGGCGGCGTCGAGTCGTCGCCAGCAAAGATCGGCGATTGGTTCCTGCGAGGTAACAACCGGTGAAGGAACGGAAGCGGCGACTGCTCGAGGACGCCGAGCGGTTTGAACCCGGCGGCGAAGTTGTACGAGCTCTGGAGGACGATCGACACATTCTTTTTTTCGTTGAAATGCGCGGCCTTGTTCGCGATCCAAAACGGCACGCTCGCTCGCTCGCCGAGCGTCGCTGTGAAGATCATGCTATGGAACGAGTGGAACGCCGCGAGCTCGAGCAGCGCGGCAATAAAACGCGTGCCTTTGGGAGGTGGTTGTCATGCGGAGCCAAGAAAGCGTATTGATAGTTGGACGTAAATTTCGGAAATACATCGAATTTGACGCCGAAGTTCTTCTCGCCGAGCTTCTTGAGAGCCGGGCCTTTTCCTCAAGTTGGCGCGCACGACGAAGGCGTGGACGTACAGGATCTTGTAGTCGCCGTGGGGCTTGGTTGAGTGCATGGCCTCGACCACGGCGATCCCTATCAGCCCGAGGGTGTCGTCGACGAGCGCGATCGCCTGGTTGTTGTGGCTTGAGGTGAATACAGCAGAGCGCGAGACGGTGCGCGACAAAGAGAGCGATACGACAATGGCGCGGCGCGCTTGCGCGCAATAAAATGTTACAACAACAGACGGGCCGCGAACGAGAAGGCATGCCGCGGTCGCACGACCGTACCAAAAACAACATCCTCCATGAAGCGCCCGACGAGGGGCGCGACGAGCGGCGTCGGTGACAGAGGACCGCGGGGACCTCGGCACACGAAAAACGGCACCGCCGAGCCGCCGCCTCCGCCGCCGCCTCCGGCGCCGCCTCCGCCGCCGCGCGAGCACGATAACAACAACAACCACAACAGCGCCGACGCACGCACCTGGCATTCCTCGAAGGGTTTGTGTCGCCGCAAGACCATGCGGAAGTGGCGCCGGTTGCCCCAGAGCGCCTGCGTGCGAGGTGACGGTAGTGCGGAGAGTCGACAAGTCACCTCGGCCAAAAGCTCGACGGCCTCGCGGCGGCGCGACCGCGGAAGGAGCTCGAGGCGGAGGCCGAGGATCGGGATGTTGGCGGCGCGGAACGTGTCGGTCGCGAAGAAGTGGTAGTGGACGCGCTTGGGGCCGGCCGCGGCGGCCGGCATCTTGTTCTTTTCTTCTATGATATATATTGTACGAGGGGGCTTCGTTGTGTGATGGCTTCGCCGTTCGCGAATAATCATGACGTCGCGTACATCCTCAAAGAGTATAGTTGAATTCTCGTTGCCGCAGGTGGTGGTCTTTATTCAAAAAGGCCCGTTGATGTGATTTTTGGAAGGATTGTTGGGAGCCGTTGAAGAAGGCATTCGACGAATTCGAAGTGACGGCCGCTCGCTCACGTGAACATTTTGCTTCGCTCCTGGCGACACTCGAACGAACCGGAATAGTCCTTACGAGCCCAAATAAGGAGATCTTCTACCTCGTCTTCTTCTTCGAGCGCTGTGGCCAAACGTGATGGTGGTTGTTAGGCGTCTCGTGCCAGGGTGGGTAATTTTTGAGTAATTTTTCACGCGAGGAAAAAATAATAACCAACGGCCTATAAATCTCGGCTCGTGGTGCCTTCGTCCTAAGCCACCGACCGCTTTAGGCGTTGCGTTTTGCCAGTGGGAGGACCGACAGGCACCTGCCTCCAGCAGTCTGTCTACGGAGGCTCTCGAGAAGGCCTTATCGTGGCCAGCAGCTCGGGTTAAAAATGGCTGGTTGTGGTGAAATTCGTCGACGATTTATGTCCCCGAAAGGATACTAGCAGCCGCGGAGGACACCACAAGCTGAAGGCGAAGTGGCCGGCGACTTACACGTGCGGCAGGGCAAATCAATCAGAGGACAAGCATATTGTGATATCCACGCCGATCGGCCGGTTACAAACCTCGAGGACGAATTTGACGACGACGACATGATTTGGATGAGGAGAAGATGACACATCTGGCCGGCCACTTGCACTTGGCCTCGAGACTATCAACATCTACATCTCTCGCCGACAACTCTGCTGGGCCATGTTGCCCTCGCTTGGCTTGGAACCGCCCCCCTCAGATTCAAGACGCTCACCTCCTGGTGCGCCGCCAATCGTCCCCGCGGGTCGAGTCCCCACAGTTCAGCGCGCGGCCAGGGTCTCAACAAGACACTCCGCAAATTCCACGAGGCCTTGTGTAAGCTAGTAATGAGTCCAAGAGGGCTGGGACGCGTAGACACACGTGTTATAGGATCACCAACAGACAGACCAGCGCAGGATGGATTAGACTTGCGATCTCGTTTAGGGTTTTAACGTAACGCTTGAGTGTTGACAAAATGCTCCGTTGAGACTGCTGTTGTTGTTGTTTCACTGTTCGTACTTAAAGATATAATTTGCAGTTTCTGCAGTTGAATCTAGTGGCCTAGATGATATGTCCTATCCACGGGGGCACAAGATTCTTCGACGCGGTCTACGTAGTTGTTTGCCGTCTTCGCGGACGAAGCAGGCTGAGGTTGTGAGTTAATGAAAGGGACGTGCAGCAGGCTATGAGCGTATCCTTAAGTTTATCGAACCTCCCTTCGTTTACGAGAGCTTTCAATAATACACCCCAAACTGATGGTGCGCGAGCGTTAGTTCGCGCGGATATTATGACGAGAAGTTGCAAAGTAAAATGATCCAGCGATCAGGTGAGGTAAGCTGGCGGGCTTGATACAATTAGTGCCGTTCTCTACCGGCTTCAAATCGTCCAAGTTGCAGGATTTGGTTCGATTTGGTCAACTTTGATTTTCAGTTCCTGATTTTCGAGCCCAACCGAGGCACCCCCCAAAGTTGTTCCAAACGCCAAGTTGATGGCTCGAGGGGTATCGGAAGAGCAGAAGCGGTTGGCGTTGCGGTCGAAATTATCGCGCCCGGGTTGTGGATCCCCATGCCCAAGCAGGCCTGGTATCCGCGTGGTACGTGCCCCGACAACACTTCACTTCACTTCACTTCACTTCACTTCACTTCCTTGAAGACGGAGAAAAATAGCGCGGCGGGCTTATATTCTCAGAAAGGAAGCGCCGCGCGCCTCGAATTGGATGACTGACTGGCGACGCACGAATCACCGAACGACGAGCGAGGACGACCACTGGAACCAAGCCGGCGCCGACACCGCGTACGCGGTCATACGGGGACCTGCTGTTCCTGCGACACCGGTACATACGCAGCCGCCGCGCTCTCAGATCAGCCCGAATTCGCCGCCACCTCCTGCGACTCAGCACTGGACCTGCCAGCACAGCCACCCGCGGACGGTCTACGTCTTTGTCAAGCTGCGGACAGACTTTCTCAAACGGAACCAGACGGCGACGCGGGCCGAGCTGGACGCCGAGGACACCAACTGGCTCTGGAAAAAGGCGGCCGCTACCTTCAACACGCCCGACGACGCCGAGCTCGCTTTTTTTTTCCAATGACGGTTACCCCGAGGATCCTGCCAATCTCACCCAGTTCCCCAGCCCTGGCCTCGTCGCAGCCAGC
The DNA here is from genome assembly GCA_029834535.1 of Chrysophaeum taylorii. Lineage (NCBI taxonomy): Eukaryota > Pelagophyceae > Pelagomonadales > Pelagomonadaceae > Chrysophaeum > Chrysophaeum taylorii. Next base: position 13,219 of record JAQMWT010000223.1, read on the forward strand.
GCTACACCACGATCAAGAAAAAGTTTGCCGACCTGCGCGCCCATAGGCGACCGCTTGACCTCTGCGGTCCTCTGAACTCCCGCTCCCGACCAGAAAACAACAAGTGTGTCTTAAAGCTATGCGCTCGCACGTTCGGGCGGTTTCGGTCGAGCGGCGGGGGCGCGCCGCTCGTCGCAAGCCACGAGCGCGATGAGGCGACGACGCTTCACAACTCGTAAGACGCGGCCTCGCGCCTCCTCTTCCGCTCGCCGTCACCACTCGCGCGTTGAAGTACTTAGCAGATTCGAACATTTCAGCTTTGCCGTCCCCTGGATTGAAGTGAACGCGTCGCCCTACGTGGCTATCCGGTGACAACCGTCGAGGCCACGAACCAAACGGTCACCCCTGCACCGTCGCCTGCTCCTCGAGGGTCCCAGCACTCGCGCCCTCGTTCACTCACGACCTCTAGGTCATCCATCCCCTGTAGATATGAGGAGGGAAAAAAAGCGCGAAGACCGACGGCGCCGCGGTCGCTTCTTGAAACAACAACAGAGCGATGCTCCGCTCGCCACTGGCAAGCACGGGCAGTGCGTTAGGAAGACGACGGCAGCCTACTGTCGAGTGGGCCCCGCCGTGTAGGTTACCCTGGTTAGCCAGGCGACTTAGGCTAATCCCGCGTAGAGCTTACGTGCTTTGATTTGAAGGTTTATTCCATTCGTGTCGTCGACGTTGGGTGGAGAGGAGATCGAGATCCTGTCGGCCTTAAACACGGGAACTTATTATTCCGCCTCAAAACAACAGAGCTCTACCATATACGATGAGCCTAAAAGAGCACCAGAACAGAAGCGGACGAATTTTCTTCGTTGGCGGGGCGGCAGGCGCGTTGTTGAGAAGGAAAAATACTTACAAGCAGGCGTTCGCTTCACCAATGATTCGTAATTCATTTCTTAAGGTTTGCGTGGCTTTGAACACGGCAAGAAGTAAAAAGTTATTTTTCGTCGATCGGCCACACTGTTATTTTTTTATCGAGACCTAAAGGCTTTACGAGAGCGCGCTCCTGCTGTCGCGTGGTGGTCCCGTCTCGCTAAAACTTGGGCGCCCGGATGTGGCGGCTTGTTGTTGGGGCCTCCGTACACTCCTCGCGTCGCTCTTTCTGCTTTTCGTGGTCTGTCTTTTCAGTTGTGGTTGAAACGCAGTCCTTATCTCAGTTTGGGCATCTACGCTTAAAAGATACGACCGTCCAAAAGACTTGGTAGGTAGATCCCTGTGGTCTACCTCTTTCGTCGATTGCGATCTCGTTAACTTTGGAAGCTCATCGCTGCTCTATAATCGACGTCGGAATGTCTTCTTCGTTCCTCTGCTCCGCATCATCCTTACTTCTCCAGCGTGCAACGGATTTTTTTCTGGGTAGCTACGTAGCCTTGCGTCGCCTGCACCCGGAGAACAACGACGGGCTCCGGAGTGGCCTGCACGACCGGGACTACCGGCGCGAGCACCAATAACAATGGCTCTGGGCTGCTCGTTATCGTCGGTGGAACAAAACGTCTCGGCCGTCGAAGACGACGGAATTCTAACTCTCGCAATGCAACGAGACGACCGTCTTTTTATGGTGTCGTGAGCGCCAAATTCGGCGATCGGAGACTCTTCGACACCAGAGCAAGGCGTCGGCGAAACCCAAGACGAGAGATAAGGATTCCGAAATATTATTAACGTCCGGCAAAGACACCTTTTCTTAGCCCCAGTGTCGCGGCATCAAAAATTCAAGTGTACCAACAGTAGATCACTAGCGACGTGAGCCAAAGACTGTCGCGAGGCGCAACATGCTTTTGCTTTTGTTGTTGTTGGGATCTAAAATCACAAGACTGCAGAAGCGAGCGTGGTTGAATCAAAGGTGGGGTATTGTCCCATTGCGATCTTAGGCAACATAGAAGCTGAATGCCGACGAAGGTTGACCTGAAACATGACTGATAAATTCATAGTGGCAATGATGGACGACTTCTCGAATTAATAGCTCGTGTTGTGATACGTACGAACGCCCCCCCGACGGCGCCATTTTCCGTTTAGGGTGGTTTCCAGAAAAACAGGACTTCGGTATTACGACGAACTTGCGGCCTCTGATGAGCGCCGTTACGAAAGTAACTTCAGCATGGTTACCATCATCGGGCTGCAATTGCAAGAGCTGAGGACCAATCGCCTTCAATTTCCTCAATCCTAGTATCACCGATTTGTGATTTGTACATCAACTAATCCCTGTTTTTTCCAGACCGGTGCGCGTGCTTGCAAAATACGAGAGCTTTTTTAGACGCAGTTCGAGAAATAATTTCCAAAAAAGTGAACAGCCGACCAGGATATATCTCGTGGAAATTACCGGAAACACGAGATTTTCGGCCACTCCCTGGCGGACTGAGCCCAAAGCGAGTACAGAGCCAAAGCGCTCAATAGATACACGACCGATGTGTCTGCCATCGCCACCAGTGCGGGGAGTGCGGTTGTTTTAGGAAAGTCTTTAAAGGTAACTGCTAATAAGAGGGGAGTACGAACGCGAGCACGCGGGGCGGTCGGTGGCTTGTTTGAGTGTGGCGTTTTAACTTCGAAGCGTTTCTCGGTCGCAACAACAACCAACGCGTGAGGAATTTCCCTATTCGAACATCCTCACTCACTGCCAGACTTCTCTCAGACTTGGCTCGCACGCGGGGCGGTCGGTGGCTTGTTTGAGAGTGGCGTTTAACTTCGAAGCGTTTCTCGGTCGCAACAACAACCAACGCGTGAGGAATTTCCCTATTCGAACATCCTCACTCACTGCCAGACTTCTCTCAGACTTGGCTCGCACGCGGGGCGGTCGGTGGCTTGTTTGAGTGTGGCGTTTTAACTTCGAAGCGTTTCTCGGTCGCAACAACAACCAACGCGTGAGGCTTTGAGACCTGCGAACCTCAGTCGTCGTCGAAAAGGCTGTCATCGATGCGGCGGCGCTGGCGAGGAGTCTCGTCGACGTCGGCACCATCTAAGATAATAAGCGGCCGGCGGGAAGAGGCAGCAGAAGCATAGGGGAGCGTCTTCTTCTAGCACCAGCAATCAGACTTAACAGTCGGAATTCGACCAAATTTTGTTTTCGAGCCCCTGCTGACTGACAAGGCGCGTTGCTGTCCCACTGAAGGTCCTAGTTGTAGACCCGGGCTTGAACTTGACCACCCTCCCGAGGTCGTCGTCGAGGTGTCCAAGCAGCAAAGTAGAACGTAGAGCAGGATCTTTTTCGTCCTCGCGGAGAAAAGAAATAAAACCTGCGTTTCGACGAACGAGAGAAGCCTGTGGAGGAACTTCAAACTCATCCATGTAGACCGCACCACCTTGCTCTTCATCTCTCCCGTCGTCTTCAAAATCAAAATCTTCGTCGTCCTTGTCGTCGTCGTGGCTCTCACCCGGCAGATTATTATTAGTCCCTCTCCGATGTTCATGCGCGTCGAAACTCTAGACCACGATGGGTCCTTCGCCTTGAGCGTCGGCTTTGTCTTGACGTTCGCCGCGACCGTCAAACTTGGACGGGGTGTCCGTCCGTGTAAAGGGGCACCGTCTCTTCTTCACTAAAGAACGCCAACACTTTCAACCCTTTGTCTCTGAAATGTTGACCCCTGTAAGGTTCACTCAGCGCCTTGTGGGGGACCTCCCGCCCATCCCGCTCGAGCGTGTAGCCCACGACACCAACACGAACGCGCACGCTCTCAATAATAAGCGGTCTCACAGCGAACCCGATGTACTGGGCATTTGTATTGCTTTCTTGCTGTCTTCTTTGCTATTTAGTACCCTCATTTGATTGTCAGATTTTCGTGAGATATTACGCTGAGATCGGGCGTGTGGTGGTTTCACCCGCGGTTCGGGTTGGGAAAAAGGGCTTGTTGAGGCCCCTGGTCCGGCCAAGACGGGCGGGTATCTGTGTGGTGCGTGAAGGATGTGTGTGGTTTTGTGAGGTAGGAGGGATGATTATTGTCTTTAAAAGTCGACTGCTAAGAGGGGGGGGTGTGTGTGTGGTGCATGAAGGATGTGTGTGTTTTTTTGTCTTTAAAGGTCGACTGTTGTAAGAAGGGGGTGTGTGTGTGGTGCGTGAAAGATGTGGGTGGTTTTGTGGGGTAGGAGGGATGATTATTGTCTTTAAAGGTCGACTGCTAAGAGGGGAGGGGGGTGTGTGGTGCATGAAGGATGTGTGTCCTTTTTTGTCTTTAAAGGTCGACTGTTGTAAGAAGGGGGTGTGTGTGTGTGGTGCGTGAAAGATGTGGGTGGTTTTGTGGGGTAGGAGGGATGTGCCTGATGGGCGGAGATAACTATGCGGGACCTGTTTTTTTGTCTTTAAAGGTCGACTGTTGTAAGAAGGGGGTGTGTGTGGGGAGCATGAAGGATGTGGGTGGGTTTGTGGGGTAGGAGGGATGTGCCTGACGGGCGGAGATAAGTACGCGGGACCTAGTCGGGGTCATCGCCGAGGCGCGGGGCAGGCGAAGAGAGGACGGGCCCCGCCCGTAGGTGGGTGGGTTTGTCAGTCAACAGTGGTGGTTAGGGTTGATTGCGGCCGTTGCATGCATTCAAAATGCAGGGAGCTCAAGAGCACATTATGCCCCACGCTGAACGCAGGCCCCCAGCGTCGAGCCAAGCAGGCTGAATGCCAACGCCGCAAACGCCAACGCGATCGCGAGCGGGCTCAACCGCAGCAGTGCTGCCTTCTGCTTGGGCCTCTTTCAGGAACAGGGTCGCGCGCATTGTGGCGGAAAGAGCGACCGCGCAGCGAGGGTGAAATACGAGACTGCCATCTTCTACAATGAAATTGATCCAGATCATCCTCGGGCTTAGTTCGCCCTCGCACGATTCTACGAGACAGAACCGTGGCGGCTTACCTTGCGACCCCGCACACCTCTCGCATGCTTCAACTTGCTGGCGCTGCTGTGGCTGACACCTTGGCGACAAACAAACTGGGAAACCGCATTTTCTGGCAGAAACAAAGACCCCCAGCTGCATCTATTCCCACCAGCCCCTGATATATGACCGCAGGCTCGCTTATTAACTCCTAGCAGCGTGTTGTCGCGGCTCCAGCAGTATCCGCCCTTTATCTCGCGCGCCACCACACTCCAGAGCTGCATAGTCGTCGTGGCGCGCAGCATCGACTCGTGCGTGTTTCTAGTCTTCGATTTACCCTCTCGAAGGGCGAAACATCACGCGCGCAAGGGACAGAGAACGAAGAAATGAATCTCCAGTAGAAGGACGAATGCTTTTTTGCGAGAGACCGGGTCGAAGCGAGCGCAGGCTGCGCAGCACACACACTGGGTGGGGTTTGACATTTGGGACCAGGTGAATGTACCTGCACTTGGAGAACGACCCGGTCGGGCGACTGCGAGTGTTTGCGAGGGACCGGGTCGAAGTGAGCGCACACGAAACTTTGTGGGGTTTGAGGTTTGGGACCAGGCGAACTTACTGGCCTGCACTCGTCGACTGCTAAGAGGGGTGGGTGCTTGAAGGTGCGTTGTTGTGGTTACAATTTTTTTCGTCCCACAACTGTGTCTCTTTAAAGGTCGACTGCAAAGAGGGGGTGGGTGCTGTGTGCCTGCGTCCCACAACTGTGTCCGTTGGCCAGTCGTTGTGTGCTTAGCGCGACGGCAGCTCTAGCCTCCTGAGGGCTATATATTGATACCCCCTTGGTTCAACATAGACGACAGAGAATAATCACTGTGCCTCTGGTAGAGAGAGAGAATGATGGCAGTGGTAGTGCTGGCCTAATTATGAACGTCCTGTCTCTAACGACGACAATAAGAGCAGCAGCAGCACACTGTGAATAATTTGGTGGTTGTGTTTTGGATGTGTGAATGAGAATAAAAACCCCTAGATAGAAATCCTCTATCTCTACGCCCTCGCAGATTGATTGAACTCGCGGGGAGAGCAGCAAAATCTTTTATCAAACAAAAGAAATGTCCGGTCAAAGTAGAGAGAGGTGAAAATAGGTGAAGAAGACGGCGGAATAACATGCAAGAAGAAGAGGGGACAGAGCGCAGAATAAGGATGTAAGGAGAGGATTCGAAACATTAGGGAAAATAGCGATGGCAAGAGGGGCAGAATGAATGGAAAGTGATGTGGGCTAGTATATCTGGTGTTGTGAGTTAAGCGTGAAATAAAGTCGGTAATGGAGGTTGGATCATCATTGTGCCCAGTGATTGGAAGAACCGGAGTGATGTTGTGATGAAGAATGATGCCTGATGTGTCAGTAGGATCGCTCGTGTGCTTAGCAAGAAGCGAGTGCGCTAGTATCAAGGTTGAATGCGAGGGTTGCTTGCATTTTAAAAAAATAAAAGTCGTGAAGGTTCCATGACATAGGATGATGACTATGCGTGCGAGGGGGTGCGTGCGAGGCGGTGTGATTGATGGGTCCTCGTAGTAGAACCGGTGGTCTAACTGGTAAGGATGGCATTGATCAATGGGTAAGCAAGCTGTCGTTATGTGCACAGTGATCGAACGTTTTCTCAACGAGTGAACATCGAGTGCGACCATGAGAACGAGATTATATCGTGAGTGAAGACGTGCTAATAAGCACACGACGAAATGACTGAGCGGTAGCGTTATCCCAAGAAGAGATATGACCATCATGATGAGGTAATAACTGTCGTTATGACAATGTGCAGTCAGTGCGAGATTGTTTCTGGAAGATGAGAGATCCAAAATTTGTCTGTCACGTACGTGTCAAAGCTGTTGGTGTTGTTGTTGGACTAGAAGTGTCTAAAGCAACGCGAGATCGCAGCGTATTGTAAGCAGCGTTGGCCCTTTACTCTACAGAGTCAAACGAGTAGAGTCAAATAACCTGATTTTGTTTTGCCTTTTACTTTACACTCTCGCTCGCGGAGCCTAGAGTCAAGGGTTTTTTTTTACCCTCGTGGTGAGCTGCTCCGTAGTCGGGAGTTACGTTTTTCGTCGAGAAAGGAATGGCTGCGAACAAAAAAAGTGCTGGACCAAAAGCTGCGGGAAGAAGGAGGACGCGACAAGGAACCTCCGGCGGCCATCCCGGCGGTGCAATGGTTCCGCGATAACAAATCGAAGAAAGGCCGTCCCACTCATCGAGTCAAGCGCTTGACGGGCGATCATCCTGAGTGCGCGAAGGAAGATACCGATCCAAGCAAGACGATGCGCGGTTGGGGGATCAAATGGGAAATTGAGTTCGACGAACGGAAGAAAGTCAAAAAGCTGGATCTCGTCGCGCACCTCCTACCCCTCCCTCCATGTGGGCAAGCAAGCTCGACAAGAAGATCGAGAAAGACACCACCAAGTACGGCTTCCTCCCCAAGCTCGCCAGATTAATCTTCGCGCGGTTCCATCTGCATGCTTCCCGCCGAGAGCTTCTGCGAACGAATCATCTCGGCCGGCAACATGGTTCTGACCGAGGGTAACTCGCTGCTTGGCGACGAAGAATGCGACATGCTCGTCCTCTTGCGCATGAACCGCGAGTTCATGGAGTGGGCCCGAGGCAAATACGGCAAGATTGCCGACGTCGCCGACGAGACCACAATCCCCGACGAACAAAACAAAGAGGACCCGCGCCGGAAGAGTAGACGGCTTGCGAATGCCATGGATTTGGCGAAGAAAAATGCATGCCTACTTTACTTTACCTTCGACTCGATAACCGGTCGAAGTGCCAACTTCGAGTTCAGAGTCGTATCCGGTGTGTTCGACTGGAGGGTTGTGTTCTGTTTGGCAGAAGTCGCGCCCAGAATTTATTTCACGTCCGGGATCTATTTCGCCAGAATCAAACTTCCCTTTGGTGGACGCGCGCAAGTGAGCGCGGTGCATCCCTGGTGAATGAATTAATTGGGCAGTGACTGAAAGATGAGACATTCGACGGGAGAGTGAGAGGTCGATGTGCGATAGCCATCCAGCATACAACATGGAGGAAGCGTGTGTTTGTTTCGAGAGAGAAGTTAGCTGTGGACAGGAGATGTCCAAAGATTGAACCTGGTGTGAGACAATTGACATAGGTGAAGACTGTCCGACAAGATTGTGTGTCCTGCGAGACTGTGTTTTGTGCAGCGAGCGTGCGGAAGTAAAGGAAGATAGTGGTGTGGCATGTGACTTCCCTTGATTCAAAACACAGCTGAGCGGGGCATGCGATGTGCGGCGGAAGTGACAGTCGGTAGAATGCTGATAGCAGAGCGCGTGTCCAACCTGAAGAGATTGGGGGTTATCCTCGCGGATGCTACGGAGAAGATCGACTGGGGTGCGAATCGCAATAGCAGCCGGTGAGCTCGGAGTGCAGCTGGGGGTGCAAAGGGGAACGTGCAGTAAGAACGGAGAGGAAAGAGCCGGGTGTATCATCAAGAGCATAAAAAGCGAGTGCAGACTGTGTCCTAAGAGGACTTCTGGCAGCAATGAAGGCGATAGATCATGGACAGGACTGAGCTGGGACATCGCCCGTGAAGTGGCGATGTAATCGAACCATAGAGGTGCAGATCTTCGACTGGGTGCACATCTTCAACGTATTAAAGCTTAGTGCTGGGAAGTACGTAAAGGACTCTGCGTGCGTGTCGTGTCTACCAGCAATAAGTGGCGTGCACGTACATTGTGTCACGTGGGACTGGCGATAACTGCGACATATGGCGTTGACATGGCAGACGTATTGTAGCATAATACAGGGTGGAACCGAGTGCGCGGAAACTTGAGAGGTGTCCTGTAAAAGGCTGACGGAAGAGGGTGGGAGGAGGCTCGGAATTGCATTGATGAAGAAGCTTTAGTGTCATGACGAATAATCGTCGGGAAGTACGTTTGGGAAGATGCTGGAAGGAGAAAAAAAACGCGTTCTCATCAGATCTATAGGCGCGACGGAGATTTGTACAAAGAGAGATTTCAGTACGTGTCTCAGAATGAGTTCCGATAGAGTAGCCAGAGAAAGCGCGGCTGACATGGGTCGTGACAGTCAGAAACGCACCTCGCAACTCTAACATGGTAAAAACTTCGAGTTGCCGGCGAGGCCGTGGTTGCGGAACCAGCGAGCGACTGTCGGATTGTGCGCGTGAGCGATGACTGAAAAGACAGTGTTGTGCTTATTAACCTGAAACAAAAAGTGTTTTGGTATTGTATCATGTGCAACAGGCGATCGTGCATCTCAGTCGACGACGATTGTGCCATGAAGATGGCGCTATGTGGGTAGTCTGAACCGAAAGAGGTGACAAGCGTGCCGTCGCGAGTGGTGCGCGAGAGCCTGTGCGGTGGTGTCCTGGGCTGTAGTCGGCATATGACGTCATATATAAGGCGATGAGAGCTGAATCCGACATGATAGGGCTGACTACCAGTGCGGGGAGGGGTAATGCTCGGAGATGAGTGTGAAACGCAGTCCGTCTTGGTTGCCGTATGCGGCGATACCAAGAGCGCAAACATCTAGTATGAAGAAGGAAACAGTGCTTGTGTCCCAAACGAGAATGCACGCGTGTGGCATCCAGAAGATTGCTACGCAAGCGAACATAAAGGACCGAAGCTAGGAGCGTTCGGAGCTTGCGGCTGATCGGAGCATGCAAAACTCTCGAAATTTGTGTCCATGACTGCGGCCATGGTGGTGGTGACTTGCCAAAGGCTTGGACGTGGTGAGACCCTGGGGTTGGCATCCGAAAGAAAGGAATGCGCCCTCTGACTGAGAGTTGGAGAGCGGTTGAGCATGCATTGCTACTAAGGCATGTGCTCCGAGCTCTCCATTGAGTTGTAAAGTGATGATCGCTCAAGTGGGTGGTCTGTGCAAACTTGCTGCTGGACAGTGTCATCAAGCGCATCCGGCCGGGAAGGTGGATGGATGCAGCAGTTGAGCACGAGTGCTGCCTGTCTGTCTGTCTGTCTGTCTGTCTGCAGAGGGAGAAAGAAGGCTGCGAGGTGGAACCAGTCTGGAAGTGTTCTGGAGCGACGACTGATCGAGGGATGTCGAACAAGGCAGGAAAGTGTGGCGAGTCTGAGCTGATACGTCGGACAAGGCAGGAAAGTGTGGCGAGTCTGAGCTGATACGTCGAGGAGTTCCTGCGCGAATGGTGACCGTGACAGCGTGTCGTGTCCCTGTGGATGCGACATAGCGGAGGCATTGCTGATGGCGGCGCATGGATCGGGTGGTTGATTTTATCGGGGAGACCACCATCTTCGAGACGAGTGACGTATCGCTTGCTTCTTCACTGCAGGCTTCAGGGGTCGGAATCAGAGAGGAGGTCGTCGGTAGCCTGCAGCTCTGTTGCCTGGGGCATCGAAGGTGGTGCGGCCATTGATCCATGAGTAGTCGACGAAATTATAACGTTGCGAAGTGTCTCTCACTCGTTGACTCGTCGGCCGTGGGAACGAGGTGGTTTGGTGTTCCGTCTGAAAGGCTGCTCCCTGGGCCGTTGTGCCCAAAGAGAGAAGAAGAAGAAGCCCTCGTGCATGCAGTGGCAGCGTGATGGTGGTCGTGACCATCCGGGAATATAGAGCTGTCAGTTGCCAATTCCGAAGCTCGTCATCTTCGTCGTACTCTGGTTTCTTGGTGGAAGTTTGCACGCGGAGAACGTCGCCTGTGATGAATATCGCCGGTGTTGGATGTACGCCCTCGCAACTCGAACGCGGGGGTGTAGTCGAGTTGGCATAGAGGCGAAGGGTGACATGGTTGAGGAGGAAGTGGCGGGGGGTTGAGGACAGAAAAGCGGGCGGTGAACCAGGAGAACCGGGGCATCCGTGGAGATGGTGATGGCACGCGGGTAGGAGCGGGAGAGAGGCATCGGAGAAGGTGTGTTCGAAGACAGGGGTGATGATGGGCACAGTGGAGGAAGGAGGATGCAAAGCAGCATCAGAGGTGCGTCTCTAATGAGGCAAGAATGGCGTGTGGATGGGTTTCGGAGTGGCAGCGCCGATTATGGTGAGTGTGGTGGTGGCGAAGCATTGTCCTTGGTTGCGGCCAAGTCGGCGGTTTGGAATCGAGTGCGGCCAACTCGCGTTGGAGACGAAGGCGCATGGGTTGAGTGATTGGTGACGGGAGAAGGTGAAGGGTTGACTGAAAGTTGGTATTCGGCATCGATGGCGCGATTCGAATAAGGTGGAACGGCATCGCGAAGATGGGGGTGCCTACGCCTGACGGCCGAGACTTTGATGGGGGGTTGAAGGTGGACAGCAGGAGGGGAGTGATCTTGGGTCGCAACTCGTAGAGAAGTTGGCTCGCCGACCGAGGTTGAATCTCGTCGAGTGGCCCATATTTTGGAATTTGTGAACGAGCTCGTCGATGTTTTTTTTTGCGGCTTGCCGAGCGTTGTTGTGCCGTTTGGCCGTCGAGCTGAGCTTTGAGCTCTAGCAAGATCGAGAGAATGTTCTTTGTCGCAAATTCCAGACTCGGGATTCAAGGAACAAAAATCTGTGACCTAGAGGGAGCCCGTCATGGACACGGCGTTAGACAATAGTAGTAGACTACGAAAGGGTTAGGAGCACTGAACGTCGGAGGGAACGACGGATCGTCCAATGCTACGAGCGCCAGCCTCAAGTGCCGCATGGTCGACCTCTTGGGTCGACCAACAATGTTCTCGCTTTCGCCGCAGGAAAGACGATACCAAAAGGGAAGGTAGGAATGCCGGTCCTGGTGTGCGCGAGTGCCCGGGGCTATATATACCCCTGTGCTTCCCCATCATAGTGAAACGTGAACGTGAACATCTGGGGCGAGTCAAGCATGTATGTGTATGCGAGACGATGGGGACCCAGCAGACGACGACGTCATCTGCTTAAGATGAACATCTGCGTCGGAGATGAACACCCGGTCCTGGTAAGTGAATGCGCCCAGATGAGGGGGGTCTAGTGTTTGTGCTAGACGATGGGGCTCCAGCAGTTGGCGACGGCAACTGCTACGTAGACACTCACACACTCCTTACGGCGCAGCGGTGGGGCGGATTCGAACGCGCGATCCACCTCGAGCGCTTTAAGGGCCCATAACCAAAAGGAGGGTAGGAATGCCGGTCCTGGTGTGCGCGAGTGCCCGGGGCTATATATACCCCTGTGGATACCGCCGGCTGAACTTCTTGGGGCTTACCCTACCTCCTTTTCCTTACCCTTCTCAACCGACCACAACTTCGAGGTCTTGGTGTCGAGCGTGCTCTTTGTGGTGACAGCGAGGCATCCCCCCTGCCTAGCGCGTTTACCTCGGGTTCTAGAGGTCCCGGCGTGTCTAGGTGCACACCCCCGAGCCAGCGGTGTCTCGCTTCCTGCCACAGCGGCTGGGTCAGCTTTATTATACGCATTTCTTCAACTCTGGCAGAGAGTTCGAGCTTCCCGGACCACGACGCCCTCTCGGGCTTCTTCGACGGACCCCACGGAGGTTGACATCCCGGCAGCGTATCGCAGCGAGTGCGCGAGGGCCTATACTCTACACCGTATCTTCCGAACTTTTGCCCAAAAAAAAAAAAGGTTTTGGGGATAGCGGGGATGATATTGATCGGGGCTATATTATACTGGCAAAATATATAGTTTCGTTTTATATTGATATTATACAGATGCCGCTTTTTTGGAAGAAAAAAAAAAAGCCTAGACTGAATCGCAGGGCTCGACGAAGGAGACGCCATCGGCGACTGGGTCTTCGTAGTCGGTGCGCCCTGCCTCGAGAGGGGGCTCGTCCTCGTCGTGGCAGTTGCTCCTCAGCGTCTGTCTGCATGAGGAAAAAAGTCGCCGAGCTCGTCGGCGGAGGTTGACGAGAAGAGAAGATGGACGGTGAGGGTGTAGACCCGGTTGCTTCTCTTGTTGTGGATGAGCTTGTGGCTCTTGCAGACTCGACTCGGTCGTCGGCAGACTGCTTGAGAGCAAGCTCGTCGATGCGGATGGCGATGGGGGTGGAGAGATCAGTCTTTGGGAATTGCGCGATGCCGCTGACGGGGCCAGTCGTCGGCGACGGACATGACATCATCCACGCCTGCTTGAAGATCTCGCGCTCGGTGGACGGCTTGAATCACATGTCGGCGGGGGGTTTGATGAGGGACTGCTTGCGTTCGATGAGCGCGCCCCACTGGCCCCGGCGGAGAGCGATCTGCTTGAGCTCGGTGAAGGCCACCTCGCGATATATCAGTGGCGTAGATCCGCTCGATTATATATCATGATGCCAGGCTGTCGCAGTAAGAAGCTCATCATACGTACGTTTTATGAACGGGTCCGTCTACCAGCCGGCTCCCCCAAAGCGAAAATAGAAAAATACAAAAGAAACGATGTTGTAATATAGAAATAATATCGATATAAAACGATACCCGTTGTGATACTATGAAGTGTCCGTCCGTTGTGGACTACCCCTCTCTACGTTCCTCTTCCTCCGAGGTATTAGCGATTAGGCGAGACCGATGACGCCGGTGGTGCGGAGGAGTGTGAGGACCTGTTCGGGGAAAGACTGGCCGGTCCAATACTCTGTCAGCAAACCGGTGACGACGAAGAACATCGCCGCGCGGCCGTTGACGATTTCCGCGACTTCAACGAACCTGAGAAAGGTTCTTCTCGCCACGCAAGAACTCACCCGACGTTTTTCGACTGTTCCCACTCGACCAAAAGTCGGCGTTCGCGCCACCTGCGAAGCGGTAAAAAATTTTGGAAGACTAACGCGTACGCTTCGGCGAGTTTGTCGAGGTCTCGCGACTGCTGCGCGAAGGTTGCCTCGTCGAGGACTGCCTTCCCGGGGTCTTCGTAGGCGCACAGACGCGAGGGCTGGGCCTTTGTGGCCGGCACGAAACCGCTCGCGCGACCGAACACCATCGTCAACAACACGACTGACATCATGCCTTTACCCTGATAATTCAACCACTCCTAACCCTAACCCCCGAACCCTTCATTCAAAAGGGGGCGTCTCGATGCCTCGTGTCTCGGGAGGAGGAGCGACTCCGGGTCTGGCGCCAAGTTATTATCCAGCGGTCCACATTCACTACGCAATAATCATTTGCTCACTTCGCATTTGATTTTGGTCAGCTCGTCGTCTTCACGAAGTGGTGGAGCGGTAGTACTTAAACGAGGCGGAGGAAGAGGCGGCGTCGGAACAGAATACGAGAGCGCGAGGACGAGCCGGTGGTTGAGGCAGTGATGCTGACCGATAACGCACCAAAAAAAAATCGACTAGGTCCAAGGTGTGGGACTGACGTCTGTGGCCGAAAGTAAAATCGTTCTGACCACCAGCGGGGAGGCAACGTATTCTGTGCTGCTGGAAGCGACTAGAAGTGAGGAAGGACGTCAAGAGAGGCATCTGGCAGACGACCCGGCAACTCGAGCACCACCGTTGCATCATCCGGACCACGATCGTCCGCAGCTCACCAAGAAACAAAATACGTAGTATAAATAAAGAAGAAAAGGAGGACGTTTTGGCGCCAAGAGCGAGTTCAAAACCATCCATCCCCGGTCACTCGACTCTCCCGAGATGGAGGTTGAGCAAGAATGAAGACACCGAGGAGGTCGTTCACATCATCTGATGCAAGAAACGCCACCCCTCACAGGTCTCGACCCCGCCTTCGCCCCAAAAGGCGAATGAAACTAAGAGTAGTACGAGGCTTGGGCAGTAACGGGCGGCAGGCGTTAAAAAGGGGTGTGGGGAATCGCAATTAGGGCAAGGGCTGATTAGTTGGATCCAACTAATCCGTACTTTAATTAGAGCTTCACCATGACTTTATTAGTTGGGGCAACAACGTTTGATTCAAATGATATCAAACTAAGCCCAAGAGTGGTTCAAACTAAGCTTGGGTTGCGTTGGGACGTGCACCAAAATAACCCGCACGCCAGTTTTCCGTGCCGTGCCCCCCGTCACATCCGCACGGCACGGTGAGAAACCGTGCCGCCCCAAAAGCTGCACGGCGCGGTCACAGAGGTTATGCACTAAACTCGCTAGGTCGCCCACGCGCGCTTGTTATAGGTCTTCGGAAGGAAGAATAACCAACGCTCCTGCCTAGTATACATGTTGTATTAGTAGAAGTTGCAGGAGGTCGACACGCGACAACACACGGAAGCCTGCCTGGCCTGCCTGCCTGTTCGCGAGGCTGACATGTCGGGGAGTGTGGGAGCGCCATGGGGGCACGGCGGGAGTCTCTCGGGTCTACGATGGAGTTCGGGACAGCGACGAAGACGACATTCAGCTAGTGTTCGAGAAAATGAATGAAGACCGGAGGAGGA
This sequence comes from Chrysophaeum taylorii, assembly GCA_029834535.1. Taxonomy (NCBI): domain Eukaryota; class Pelagophyceae; order Pelagomonadales; family Pelagomonadaceae; genus Chrysophaeum; species Chrysophaeum taylorii. The sequence continues at coordinate 28,321 of JAQMWT010000223.1, forward strand.
AAAGGCCCGTTAGGAGGACAGGCAAGTCGCACGACTGCACCGAAACTTAGGAAGGCCGCGAGCCGCGGAAATTTCGGCGCATCTGAGGGAGATCGCCCACGAGGTGACCAATAGCTTCAAATCAATTTGGGACTTTCAGTTTAAACGTCCTGGAGGAAGCCGAGAAAGACGGCCACCTTCTCGAGAGCTCTAGGTCCACAACGCGGCGGATGGACCTTGTCTGCAAGGTCAAAGGCTGCGAGTTCTTGCGCGTCTTCCAGCTGCCACGCGGGTGTGACGGCCCCGCCGGCACGTGCACGGCCGCCGTACCTGCAATTCTGGGGATTTGATGCCAACGGCCACCCAGGCCAGGCATCTTGAAAGTATTGTCAAGGACGCCGTCCTAGCATCATCCATCGAGGGCCAGCAAGGCGGCAAACCGCAAGAATAAGACCCAGATCGAAGTCACGAACGTTAGGTACTCTTCGGAGCCACCCCGCTGGGAAAAAAAACCCAGACATGTATGTGACCCTATTATTTAGCTCGATTTGATGATGCACCACAAAAATACTAAGTTAGAATCAGCTTAAGGGTTAGTATCATGTACCAACTAATTGGTTCCTGTTATGAATGGTATGAGGCGTTAGACTAGCGATAAGAGAAAGACGTAAGGATACTGGATGCGTAGGTTGGCACCTATTCGCCTCTCGGGCGGGCCGGTTGGCAGCCGGAACGTTCGCAGTGGGGCGGGGTATGGCCGGGGGGCGCAGACGGAAGGTTATCGACGAGTTGGTTGTCAGTCACATCGCGGTCTCCTCGTCGCATGGCGACAAGCTTGATGATCACTCTCCGCCGACCCACCTTTCGGCGCCCCTCGTCTACAGGCCCGTGATTCCGGACTGGCTCCTGTCGGTCCGGCCTGGCTCCCATGCTCGGGAGAGGTCTGAAGTTAGTTAGTTAGTTATACTGGATACGTGGTGCAGGGGTAAGTGTCATAGCTTCCTCACACAGGTGCTGGAAAAGAAGGAAAAGGAAAAAGGGGTAAGTGAGGTCCTCACACAGGTGCTGGAAAAGAAGGAAAAGGAAAAAGGGGTAAGTGAGACGCTCACGGAGGAGAAGCTTTGACGAAAACGTCACAGAGGCATTGTGGCAAGAAAACAGCAGAGATCAGGGCGAAGATCATGAAGTGAGGTAAAGAGCGCGAAGCCGGAGGAAGGAAGGAGCTTCCGTACTGCGGGTGAAAATGTCGCTAAGATTGTGAAGGCGGGGTATGTGTTTGAGATCAATGATGTGGTTGCGATGATGATATTCGGCGGTACTGTAAAAGCGAATGTCAATATGGCGGGTGCGCCGTGTGAGACATTGGAGACGAACTTGGGTGACGGTGGTGCTATTATCAACATACATTGGGACCGTGTGACGAGGGAGATCAAAGTCATCAAAAAGTTTGAGAAGCCAAGAGAGCTCAGCAGTAGCAGCGTAAAGAGCAAGCAATTCAGCTTCAAAAGAAGAACGAGCAAGTAAGTACTGCGAGCGGGAGCAGTAGGCTACCCATAGAGCCAGCAAGGAGAAAACAAAAACCAGTTGTAGAGTGGCGGTCATCAGGGTCGTCGGCCCAGCTGGAGTCGGAATAACCACAGAGACGAAGGGTAGAATCGCGACCAAGAATAAGGGCAAGATCCTGAGAACCGTTGAGATAACGCAGAGTGTGGGATAAAGCGTGCCAGTGGGGTTTACCCGGATTGTGGGAAAAAATGCGCACACTGATTGACGGACCAAGTGATATCAGGGCGAGTCGTGATGGAGATGAAGAGGACACAGCCAACAATACGGCGAAAAGGGATGCGTGCCATGAAAATGTGATCTGGAGAACCAGGAGCCGGACAAACAGCCGCAGAAAGATGAAGACCTTTGGGAGCGGGAGTGAGTTCGGGTTAACTGTTGATGAAGCGATGTTCAGTAAGGATTTCACGGATAGCATGGGATTGGTCGAGAGTGAGGGTTCTCCGAGGGCGAGCACGCGTAATGCGAAGACCAACGTAAGAGGTGAGATCAAGTTTATTGACGTCAGTGAAAGCGCGGAAACGGAGGAAAAAGGCTTGGTAATGGCCAGTGCAATGACGAGGGTGCGCCACAAGAAGATCATCAACGACTAAAACGAGACGTAGAAGGACGGTAGAATTGAGCACGAGCTTGTAATGGCAAGTGTCACCAGATCCGCGGACGAAGCCACAATCATTGAGAAGGAAGCGTTCCAAATGAAGCCACCAATTACGACAAGCTTGTTTGCAACCATACCAAGAGCGACGGAGCTTGTAAACGATTTTGGAACCATCGGTGGGTTGGCGAGGAGCATAGCCTTCGGGTGACCAGACATAGATGTCTTCGTCAATGGGAGCTTGAATAAAGGCGGAGCTGACATCCAACTTGTGCAAATCCCAGTCATGAACAGCGGCAAAGGTTAGAAAGAAACGGATCGTGACGATGTTGGCAACCGGTGAGTAGGTGTCATGATAATCAATGCCGTGAACCTGGGTGTAACCGCGGACGACAAGGCGAGCCTTGTACGATTTGAAGCGGCCAGAGTCATACTTCTTGCGGAGGATCCACTTGAGGGTACAAACGTTGCCAGAAAAAGTCTCAGGGAGGGCGCATAACATCCCAGCAACCAAGCTGACCAAGAGAGCTGTATTCTTTGGCGATGGCTTGCAACCAGCCAGGACGCTCAGGATTGGTCGGAGCTAAAGCTTCACGTAAATGGGTGGAAGTAATAGTTTCGTCAAGGTCTGAATACTGGGACATTTCTTCGGAAGCAGAGTAATAAACGTGTGCATGGGGATCAACAAGGGTGTTAGCTAAACAAAGGGGAAGGAAGACATAATGAACTAACAAACGAAAGCTAACAGAAGAGACATACAAAGAGTTACAGGGGGAAACAGAAGCGACAGAGGAAACAGAATGGCCCGTATCGACATCAGAATGGCCCGTATCAACATCAGAATGGCCCGTATCAACATTGTGACAGGATGAAACAGAATGGCCCGTAAAAAAAGTTTGTTGGTTGTTGTAACGCGCGTTGGTCGACTTTGCGCGGTCGGCCCCGTTTGGCACGACGTAATGGTGCACGTTTCGTATTGGCCGGTAACAGTGTGGGCAGTGACGTTTCTGGGGTGATCAGTCCCGATAAGGCCGGCTCCGGAGCATCAAAAACAAAGGACATTTGGGGCTACGGCCGAAGATAAACGAGGGTCGTAATAAAACAAGATAGGAAAACGAGAATCCACTAGAGACGGAGGAAGGGGTTGAGTGGACAGTGACTTACGCAGAGCGAAATTTTCGTCAAAAACAACATCAATCGAGGTGTGGATGACAGGACCTGTGGGGCGTTGAAGCAATATGCGATATCCAGGGCCTGCAGAGGGATACCCAATGAAGATACCGGTTATAGCTTTGGTAGGCCATTTGTCGCCAGTAAGAATTGCAGCAGGACAGCCCCAAACACGAAGAAAATCGACACGCGGGAGTGTTTCATGTAGCATTTCATATGGCGTCATATATCCAGGATTAGAGGCATTTGGCATACGCTCAGAGATGAAGTCAGCCGTTTCCATGGCCCTACGCCAAAAATCAGGTGGACGGTGCGCATGTACCAAAAGAGTGCGAGTAATATCCGCGGTTGCGCGATGAGAGCGTTCCACAACACCGGAAAAAGCGTGAGCCTGTGAAGTTTTGGACTGTGCTGCCGGAGCGCGCCGAAGCGCAATATTGTTGCCCAGACAGAAGGTTTCGAATTGGCCCATAAGAGAGCGGTCACGATCGGTGTAGATGAGGGCAATGCGATATCCGAATGGGCGAACCACGGTAGACAGAAAAAGTTCGAGTTGTCGAGCGTTCGTAAGGGCATCGTGTCGTGGAGCAAAGTAACGCGTGCGGCGGCGCGTATGATCATCGACAAACGTGAGGATCGCGCGATCTTGATATATGTAGGATGGGACGCCGGCAAACATGAGATCGGCGTGGATAATAAGGTAGGGCGCAACGGCACGTGGACGAGACAAAGGCTCGGAGGAAGGAGACGAAGTGGAAGCATGAGCTTTACGTTGGCCAACATGCGCAGCATGCATTTTTACCGAGAGCACAAGCAGGACAAAAAGAAAGCGACGCGGAGCTCGGGAAAAACGGTGCGCCAACAGCAAGAGAAGACAAACGCCGAAGATAGGCAGGACTATAATGACCAAGACGAGCATGCCAAAGATCGAAAGTTAGTTGAGTGCGTTGAGAGACAGCGGGAAACGCACAAGGATCATGGACACGATGGGAAGAAGAAAATGCCACAAAAGGTGAAACGTAGTCCGTGTAGGGCGCAGCGGTCGTATTGCCGATCCAACAGACGATCAAAAGAAGACCACAGCGACGAAGCAGGGGAATAACGTGATGATTTTGGCAGTGACGTACAATACGTTGCGGATAAGCAGGATCAACGGCCTGAATGGTGTGGCAATCGTAACCAACTTGTTCAAGGGAATGATCCGAAAGAATCCGTTTGTCACCAAGGCCAGGAGAGATGAGGGTATGCGGAAACGCGACATGTATACCATGAGGGGCGGAAAGAGTGGGTGCAGGAGAAGGAAGACCACGATTGTCAAGAGGACCAATTGAAGGGAACGTTAAGTGAGCAGTGCCAGAACCGGAAACAGAGCCAGTGCCGATAGCAGAAGTGATGGAATGCCGTTGAGTGTTGTCGAGGTCCGTGAAGCCAGCAGGGGAATTGAAGAGATTGACGTTGGCGCCGGTATCATAGACAACGAGACGAAGGTTGGTGCTGTGAAGGTAGTCGCGCTCACGAGCGGTGAGCAGAGCGGTAAGGGCGTTGGTGGAGGAAAGGACTTGGTGAATGGAGGGGGAGATGGAAAGAAGGTGGAAATTGTAGGACGGGTAGGTGGGTGCAGAAAGGGATGGGTCAGGAAGGGTGACAGCGGTGGAAGGCGGGACAGAGGGTGTGGTGGAGGGTGGCAACGCAAGAAGCGGCGGAGAGGATTGAGATGGTGGCAAGGGTGGATTGGGGGTGGAAAGATGGTGTTGGTAGAAGGGTGGATGGGGCCTAGGTGGGTATTGGGGAGTGGACCGAGGTGGGTATTGGGAATGCGACCGACGTGGGTATTGGTGTTGATGCCGAGGGCGGGCGGTAGCTTGTGAGAGCAAATAGCGCTGGCGCTTATGACAATCTTTCTGGTGATGGCCTCCGGAATACCACAAAAGTGACAACAAAGGTCAGTATGGCGTGGGCGCTTGCGATGGAAACCACGTGAAGATGAAGGTGGGTGACGGAATGATGATCGAAAAGAGGGGCGTGGGCTATAGAACGTTGTTGAGAGCGCAAAGCATTGAAGCGATGAAAGTACTTTTCAGAAGGACGGCGACCGTAAAAGTTGGAACGTTCACGATAACGGGGACTTTCACGGAACGTCTAGCATGGACGTGCACAGACTTGGTCTGAAGATAATCAAAAACTTTACTGTGGAGGCGATCAACGAAACCATATATGTGCGCAATTTAGGGTCAAGTGCAATGAGATCCTTGGACACTTAGAGCGAATCGGGGATTTTCTTTCGTCTGAAGCAATTGCAATGCATTAGCGTCAGGGAAGAAATCTTGATGATGCCGAGCAATTGAACACCAGTGATGATGAACTTGTTAAGAAAAAGACCCAAGGTTCATCGATTAATTGTTGCACACCAGGGAATGCAGTGAAGAAGCAATTGCAGACTGAGCGACACGATCGCCATGACCCATGTAAAACATCAGTAATGCGTTTGTAAAAAAAAAACCGCGTGAATTCATATCGCGGTTTTCACGGATATCCGCACGATCAGTATCACGAATTGGTAGTGCCATGAAGAGTGTGCACTGTACCAGCGTTGTTGCTTGAGACCAAATCATTCTTCCTTCAGAGCAGCAGAAGCGGAAATGCTAGTCCAAGTGTTTGTCAGTGGTCAAGATGATGCGATCACCGGGGAAATGATCATGTTTTTTCAAGACGCCGGGTCCCATCGGTGAAAAAGATGATGTCGCTCACCGCTGAAGGCATCAAGTTTTTTTTGCGGCGAAAGCTGCTATCCTTAAATTCGATCGAGGACATGATAAACGATAACGAACCGAACACGTAGCAAGAACTATGAAGACGAAGGGAGGAAGTCGCCGTGAAGTCAAGCGCAGGTCGTATCGATCGAAACGAACGAATGTGCCCGCCTGCGTCGAAATTTACATTGCAGCGGCAAAGACGAATGGTACTTCAAAGAACGAGCGTTAGACGAGAAGAGAAAGCGAAAGTTAAACAGAAAGGATACTGGATACGTGGTGCAGGGGTAAGTGTCATAGCTTCCTCACACAGGTGCTGAAAAGAAGGAAAAAGGGTAAGTGAGGTCCTCAGAGTTCAACGAATAATAATAATAATAATAATAAGAAAAAAAAAAAATGATGTAATAATAACATTCTATATTGCTCCTTCTCCTCACAATGTAGGTAAAAAAATGAATTAAAGTCAAAGATGTTTGGTCGCTCTAATATATTGCTCCGACGACCCCACCCCCCCCAAAAAAAAAACACAACTCTCCCCACCGGGCTTAGCGAATGGGTTTGATAATATCTTGGGGGGAAAAGCAGGTATAGACGATACAGGTGGTGTGTGTAGGAAAAAGATCGACAGGCTAGTCGGACCCGCGGTGGTCCTGGTCCCCCCAACCATTCCCTCGACAGCCAGTTTTTCCTTCATTCCCCCTCCGAGATAAGCATCCTTCCCCCGCGACGATGCTGGAATTACGGCACGGTGGACCGCCGCGTCGTGGTCCGGCGGAGGACTTTCAGGATAAAAATGATGATGCGCTGCCAACACACACAGAAAGGGAGCTGCGTGGGGCTGCTTTTACCAGGGGGGGGGGGGAGAATAAAAAAAAGAAGAGCCCAGCCACACAAAGAAGTACGATTGAATTTTTTAAAGTGGTGGTTGGCGATGACGCAGAATTTAGTCGTGTGGGGACGAGGGTCCATCGTGGGTCTCATCAGCAGCAGCAGCAGCAGGAGGGAGGAGGTTTCGATGATTGTGCGGGTGCATTCGTTTAGTAGTTAGTAGTTAGTATTCCCCCCCCCCTTCCTGGAAAATAGGAGCGGAGATTGGGAGAGCGGAGAATGGAACGTCGCGCTGTTGGCCTCGCCCGTCGTCGAATCGTTGTGGAGCATATGTCCTTGACGCGGACAAGCCGCGACTCCACTCGTCGGGAGCCACGAAAGCGGACCATCCTCGCTCCCGCGCGATTCGCCAGATCGAAGGCCGCTCGCGCTTCCGCGGCGAAAAGGGCGACGTCCACAGAAAACCC
>JAQMWT010000224.1:0-72402 GCA_029834535.1 Chrysophaeum taylorii
AGCATTTTCGCACGCACCAAAAGCGCTCACGCGCCCCCTAAAAAGCCTCCTTAAGTTTGATTTAAAAAGCCGAAGTTTGGTCAATACTGTGGAAGTTTGAGGAGTAGTGACCAAACTTGTTGACCAAACTTACAAGGAAATTAGTCAAACTTGAAGGGTTGATTGATCAAACTTAATGCAACTTCGGAGTGACCAAACTTAACTGACCTAACTTCTATGGAAAGTGACCACACATGTGAGTTTTTCCTTAATCATACATCAAAATCGAGCAAACATGAAAGAAATTCACCAAACTTTTTGACCAAACTTGACGGATCCCTAATAATAATAATAATAATAGTAATATCAAGAGGCGGCTCGTCGGAGTGTCTAGAGACAGGCAGGCAGGCAGGCAGGAAGGCAACGAGATTAGGTCGTCCGCGACCTCCCTCCTGTCGAAAAACAAACAAACGCAGGGTGACGTGACGTGACGTGATGTGATAACTAACTAACTAACTAACTTCAGACCTCTCCCGAGCATGGGAGCCAGGCCGGACCGACAGATAGGCCGGCAATAATACACTATACAATCTCCCATTATTATCAGTGTTAGGCGTGGAGGCGATGATACAAGTCGAGGAGGTGCGTGTTGTGGCGGAGATGGCACTCGGCGAGGAGTCTGTCGAGGAAGCGGGCGAAGAGGGCGGACCAGGAGGCCGCCTGCTGATTGACAAGGTCAAAGTAGGAGGCGGCGGCCTTGGCGGTGCGTTCGAGCTGGGCGCGCTGGAGCGCGAGGCGGTGCTGGCGGGCTCGGAAGGAGTCGTCCAATCCGTCGAGAGGCGCGCGGGCGAGCGCGGCGTCGGCGAATCTGGTCGCGGCGGCAGCAAACCGGTCGCACGAGGCGAGGAGGTCGGCGAGGAGAGCGAAGAGGTTGTGGTTTGTGAGGAGGCACTCGCGCAAGACGACGTCGAGGAAGGCGTCGTGGTCGGTCAAGGCCTGGTCGAGGGTGTCGAGGTCGGTGGAGAGCTTGGCGAGCACGGCGTCGTGGCGCGTTTCGACGACGTCGAACATGACGTAGGAGGTGAGGGTGTGGACGAAGTGAAGCATGCGGTAGCGGAGGCAGAAGGCGGCGCCGAGGGCGCGCCTCGAGCGTCGGCCGTAGAGGTCCTTGGTGGCCATCTGGTCGGTCCAGGCGGCGAGGAGGGCGCGCGAGACGCGCTTGAGGCGGAAAACGTGCCGGAAGATGAGCTGGTATTTGACGACGGAGCGTCTCGAGACGACGATCGAGAGGGGCCAGGGGACATCGAGCTCCAGGGCGAAGGCGTCGGCCGCCGAGACGAGGGGTGCGGTCGTCGGGCGTCGGCGGCGCGCGTCGCTCGAGGGCGACGAGGGTTTGTCGTCGGAGGGCGCGTCGCCCAGCGGGTCGTCGGCGATACCATGGGAGTGGACGGTCTCGAGGTGGTCGAGGAGGGTCGAGTCGGCGAGGGCGGCCTTGACTTTGAAGTTCGGGGAGGGTTTGTGGGAGGTGAGGGTGATCGCGAGCTGGAGTAGCGAGTCGAGTCTGTTGCGATTGACTACGTCGGCGCGCTTGTCAAACTCAGAGTCGGCGAGGTCGAGGAGGTTGACGAGGAAGTCACCCTGGCCGGCGAGGAAGTATCGCTTGAGGTCGAGGAGGAGGTCGAGGGCCTTTTCTTTGGCGAAGACGAGCTCGAGCAAGTGCGTCGAGGCCGTCGCGTGAGCGTCGTCAAGAAGAGACGCGAGCGCGCCGTCGTCGACGTCGGCGCGCAGAGCATCGAAGGCCACCTCGGGCGGAGGAGGAGGAGGAGGAGAATGATTTTGGTGTTTGTCGTCGTCTTCGACGAGATCGCGAACGACGTGCCAGTACTTGCCGGTGACGGTGACCTGATCGGCCTTGCGTTTGAGCACGGCGCCGGCCGCGCGGTGGGCTACCGTCTCGAAGCGCGCCTCCCAGTAGTCCGAGCCGTAGTCCGATACTACGTCGCGGCGCGCCGTGGGGTCCTCGGCCACGCAGAACTCGTGGTAGGGGTCGTCGAGGATGCCGCGGCCGATCCACGCGCGCAGGGTTTCGAGGTAAGGAGCCGCGGCCTTGGCGGCGAGGTTGTCGATCGTCGCGCGTTCGTCGGCGTCGGCGCACGGAAACGCGAGGAGCGCGTCGAGGAGCGGGCCGCCGGCGAGGTGGCTGCAGGCCGCGCAGAGCCGGTCAAGAAGCCCGAGGGTCTTCGCCGCCGGCTGGAGCCAGAACCACAATTGCTGCAACCCGAGCTCGCGGCGTCGCGACCTCGACGCCGACGACGCCGCCGTCTCGAGTTGCGCGAGAAAGGTCAGATAATCGCGGAGATAGGAGCGGAGCTCGGCCGCGAGGGCATGCGAGACGCGGCCGTACTCGTACCGCGCGCGCCGCCGCGAAAAGCACCGGACGCGCACGAAGGCCTCGCCCGCCGGAAGACACCGTTTCGCGAGGTCGGCGAAGGATCGGTTTTCGACGTCGTCCAGCGCGAGCGAGATTCCGGCCGAAAAGTCGTCGTCGTCGTCGTTTTTCAAGGTCGACACCGCGCGCACGGCCCCGCCGTCGCAGCCCGCGAGGGCCGAGAGCACGTCGTCCACGAGGCTCGCCTCGTCGTCGCCCGTCGAAGTTCCAAACGGTCCCCTCTCGAGCCCGACGAAGCTTCCCGAGAGGTAGGGGCGGTCGTCGTGCCACCGCGGCCAGTGCGGTGCCCCGGCCGCACCGAGCTGCCAGACGGTCGCCGCCGAGGGCTCGCGCACGAGCCAGCACACGTCGGCTTTCGATCCCTCGACGGCTCCCAAGAACCCGTCGCCCCTCGCCGACCGAAGCATGACCGCATCGCCCGAGCGCGCGACGTCCCCGCGGCGCCGCACGCGGCCCGTCCCGCTCGGCACGAGCTCCCACCGCTCGGCGGCGCCGACCAGGTTCCGCGTGAAGGTGACGGACCCGTCGTCGTCCGCGCTTCCGACGCATTTCTCCCTCGCCAGACGACTCCGGAGCGCGATCGCGTCCCCAAATCGGATCGGGCCCCGGTCCTCGCGCAGCTTGGCGTTCAGGACCACGAGCCGCTCCTCGCGGTCCCCGAGCCCGAGTCCGGTCACGGCGGCGACGAACCGCAACACGAGGCTCGGCGGACCCCGCCCACCCACGCTCGGAGGCCCGGGCTCCACGCGCTCCACGGGCCACACGCACACGCACCGCCCCAGCGCCGTCGACCGCACGCACACCTCCGCCCCGTACCGCAGCACCAGCACCCACGGATCCGCGCCGCCGACGACGACGGCCTTCGTTGTTTTCGGCTCCATTCTACAATGTCTTCTTGACTCTTACCCTATTCAGGATTTCTGTCGTCGTCGTTTTTTATCAGCGCCGCGCGTCGCGGGGATACATGATCGACCTCGTCGAGGATATCGCCGCGATGCGGCGCGCAATGAAGGAGCTGCAGCTCCGAGCGAAGGAAGCAGCTGCCGCGGCCCTAGCACACAAAAAGCGGATGGAATGCCAGGCCCAACGCCACGAGACCGCAGTGCGTGCCGTGCACGCCACGTTGCGCGAGCATCGCGAGACGATGGCACAACAACTCCAACGACAAGTCAAACTCGAACGCGAGGCCTGGGTCCGCGAGCAAAAAGCTATGACGCGCGAGCGCCACAAGGCGCGCGCGGCCCGACGCGATCGATTCCCCCTTTACCCCCCTCGAAGAATCCGAGACACGACGTGCGCCATTTGTGGCCGGACCTTCCCGACCCTCATGCACAAGCTCCTCCACGACTCGGCCGGCTGCTGCCCCAGGTCTGCCGCCAAGCCTCATCGCGACGACCCGCCAGGCGCGTTTCGTTGCTTTTTCTACGTTTGTTGTGCTCACGCGAGCTCGCAGGCAACGCGAACTACAAAACCCGCTTCCCTCGACGCCACTCTACTCCGCGCACCTCCCAACCACCCGCCCGTCATTCCGCCTACGACATCCTCGGCATCGCCCGGACCGCCACCGACGCGGAGATCCGCGCCGCGTACCGCCGCAGATTGCTCGAAACCCACCCAGACAAAAATCTCGACGACTCAGCAGGCGCCCAACGCCGCTTTTTAGAGGTCCAAGACGCCCAACGTCTCCTAACGAACCCCTATCTCCGCGCCGAACTAGACGCGAAACTCGATGGGACCCCGTGATGCACGGCTCGCCAGCATCCTGCTGACCTTAGAACGCCCGCTCGATCAGCGTCGGGCCGCGCACGGCTGATGGAGCCCTGCGTTTTAGAGCAGAACCATGTCAACTAGGATTCGCTCTTCTTCTTCTCCCCCAGGCTTACGCGAGACCATGGTCTGGTTCTTTCCGAAAAGGCGCTCGTTCAATAAGTAAACCCACGCCGTTTGCTGCTGCTGCTGCAGCGCGCGGGCAGCAGCACCAGAACCCCGGTCCACGGGCGGCCGGCATACCACCGTCCCCGTCGAGCCACTCTCGAAAGTGTGTTTCCTGGGCGATGTTGCGGCTGTAAGAAATACTGTGATTCTACCACGCTCAACAACGTCGCAGCTGCGACACTGCCGCACCTTCCCTCACATCTCGGATGTGAAGTGACGCCGTTTTCGCATCAGCTTGGGCCTTGAGGCCATCACTTTGGGGAGACGAGAGCGGGCGGGCAAATTACAAATCCCCCCGGCGACACTCACGTACTGATCGTCGCTTACCCTGCGTGCTTGGATCGCTAAGAGGGTGCTCGCTGCTGCTCTCTCTCCGACGCAATGGGTCGCGGGCCGAAGAAGCACCTGAAGCGTATCAATGCGCCCAAGCACTGGATGCTGGGTAAGATGGATGGAGCGTTCGCGCCGCGGCCATCTGCGGGCCCCCACAAACTTCGCGAATGCCTGCCCCTTGTTCTTATTCTCCGGAATCGTCTCAAGTATGCCATCACGGGGCAGGAGTCCAAGATGATCTGCATGTCCAAGCACGTCCAGGTCGACGGCAAGGTGCGGACCGACCCTACCTACCCGGCGGGATTCATGGACGTTGTGACGATGCCGGCGTCGGGAGACCAGTTCCGACTCCTGTATGACACCAAAGGCCGATTCGTGCTCCACCGCATATCGGACGAGGAGAAAGCTTTCAAGCTATGCCGTGTCAACGATGTGTACATCACGCAAAAGAAGATCCCCGTTCTCACGACCCACGACGGCCGCACGGTTCGGTACCCGGATCCGCTCATCAAGCAAAACGACGTGATCAAGCTTAACTTGGAGACGGGAAAGATTGACTCGTTCATCAAATTCGAGCTCGGCGCTATGTGCACCATCACCAAGGGTCGTAACACGGGCCGCGTTGGGACTATCATGCATATCGAGCGTCATCCCGGCTCCTTCGACATTGTCACGGTCAAGGACGCGGCCGGCAACTCGTTTGCGACCCGCCTCGGCAACATCTTTGTTATCGGCAAGGACAACGTCCCAGAAGTCCAGCTCCCCAAGGGCAAGGGTATCAAGCTCTCCATCATCGAGGAGCGTAACAAGCGACTCAAGGGAAGCAACTAGGCTACGCTCTTTCAAGCTCACCTCTCTCGATCGGTACGCCACATCCCGCTCGCCGGAGTGGGATACCCCCCTTCGTCGTCGGTGTTGCGGAGTATCGGGTTTGCTTTGTTACGTATTTAACAGGGCAACGAATCAGTTCAATCTCTGTTTTTTGCCCAATAATATGGGTGGTGTTCGTCGAGGCGAACAGTCATTTGTTGGCGCCGACGACGAAAAAGGCTACGAATTGGGCGACTACCCAACAAAGGAGGGGGGGGTTCTCTGGACCACGGTGAGGTTGTTGTCGAGCCCTAGTGCGCGCCCGCCGGGCTTTGCTGCGAGCTTGCCGACGTTGTTGCGGATCCCTCTCGGTATTCCTCGAGCCAGCGGCTGGAGCGAGCACAGAAGGATAAGAGCGTCCGCATGGTCGCGTTTCGCGCGGGACGCGTCTTCGACGTCGAGCAGCCAACTCGGTGTCGCTAAAGCACAGCCCGACTTCGCGCGACCCGCAGCCTAGGACCTCCTCTTTTCCGTCTTACCCGCCGGGTTCTCTGCATGATCGCGCTTTGCGCCTAGCATATGCGCGTTATTTTTTGTCGCTGAGTTTGGTCGGTAACAGGATGTTCGGACTGTTCTCAATTTCAACCGAAAGTCGAAAGAGAAAACCCGCTCTTCCTGGTGTCCACGTCCGCTCGCGGTCTGACTTCCCTTTCCCGCAAGTTCACCTATCCCTTCAATCCCCCTTCTCTGCACGCCGCCGCCCCTCCCCCCACCTCACCGCGCGCGCATCGAATTGGGCGTGACGGTTTGTGCTCCCACGACTTACGCAACTGAGCAGTGCCTGTTGATGCAGGCAGCGAGAGTGTGTGCAAAACTTGCGCAATGGTCCATCTTCCGACGCCAGGCTGGGTGAGATGACAGATGGTGCTGTTGGTGTGGCGTCGCGCAGTTTCAAGTTGGCTGTCGTGCTCTACACGCGAGGTGGACTAGCCTCGAAAATGGTGATGACCATCGGTCGCGCGGGAGATAGTTTGCGGCTAGTCGGTAAGTGGTTTAGTGGTTGCTACCCAGAGTGACCAACGCGGCTGGAACAGACTCGAATTTGATCGGGTCGGTGCATATTCAGAGCTTCCTGAAACGGGTCGAGTGCCAGCACTAGCTTGATGGAAGACGCGTTCTTCAGTCAACTGGCGCGCATCAGCTAGAAGGCTTCCCGCGCGGGTCGCGCTCGGGAGGGTCGCGTTCAAAGCTATTGAATCAGCGGATGGAGTGCTATCCACGGAAATGCCTAACGAAGTTGTACCATCGAGCTGGTCATCTTCTTGGGAAATCGTCAAGTCTTCGTCGTACGAGACGATGCAACCTTCGGCGTCCGTGGAGCGTAGAAATAGGCGTAGAACCATCAGTCGTGAAGGCTACTGTAGCTTGCTGGGGCGACTGCGCGTCGAACGTTGAGCAAGCGCAACGCACAATGCACAACGCGCACGCGACACGCACGTAAAACATATGCTTGAGTTCTCCTCCTGGGCGAGACGATGCGCGACTGTAGTCGTGCGCGAACAGAACACAGGGGCACTAGAGCCGGGTGTATCTCGGTCCGAGAAGTATACGATGCATTATTCACCAACGACTGACTGCATACGTCGGGTTTTGGTCGTGACAACGCGGAAGTAGTACTTGTTGTCGTGTGTATAATCGACAACAACACCGACGACGCGAAGGTCGCGAGCGCGCATCAGAAACTGGAGGTTGATGAAGATACCATGGCGATTAGCAGCACCGTCATGTCCGAGGACACTGAGACACCCAAAGTCACCATTTCTCGAATTGGGGACATGTTGTTGCCGGAGCCATGCAGTTTGCCGGATTTCGGGCAGCATCGCTCACGCAGGCAGTAATTGTCTTCGGCCAGATGCGACGTCTCTTAGCGGCAGATTTACGAGATCGAGAGTTCTATTGACTCCAGCCGCTGTCACCAGAGACAACTAATTAGTTAGGCGCGAATAGAGCTGGGTTATTCGGCTGAGCGTGTTGCGGAGTCATGACAGACTCGGCGCAGGTCCAAGCGCACTCATTGGTAAAGACGAGCGCATTTGCATCGTGCTCATTGATTGTGTCGAGACAACTGCGAATCGTCTGCAATCACGCTCACATCGTCAACTTCCGATCCGTCGTTGTCGTAATCTTAATCAACGAGGCCAGGGATGGTGCTATTGTCCTCATCATCATCATCATCATCATCAACGAGCTCGGGTAAAGCATCGTCATCATCATCGTCGATGAGCTCGGCCAAAGCAATATCATTATCGTTGTCTTCGGGTGCATCCCGGACGCCATCGTCATCCAAGGATTCGTACGCGTTATTCTCACCATCTTCCATTGGAAATCGTCCACCAAAACAAGTTCGTAAAATGGCGAGTGTCGACTTTTCGGCATTTCTTCGGCGAGGGAAGTTCGCCAAAACAATGTTGACAGCAGGTGAGAGTATTTTGCACGGGTAGCGAATATGAACAGACGGTAGGGCGTCGACAGAACGCGAAAGCGTCCCAATCGGCCTTGAGTACCGTTCGACCGTCGATGGAGGTTCGCCTCGGGGTTCGTATGAGGGTGGATTGCGGTCAGCCATTTCCGGTTCAGTCTCATGGCGAGACGGTAATTTTTCGAAGTCACCACCTAAGAGCACGCCCATGGCAAATTGAGCCCAGTCTTGCGGTAGGTAGGTCGGCGTTGTACGCACATTATTGACCTTTCGGGCGGGTCGTCTGATCTTGGGACCGTGTCTTATTCTAGAGGCGAGGACGAGCATCACCGACGCCTCGCATGTACGAATGGCCGCGACAATCGCCATTTTCCCTCAAATCGCAAAGGCGGGGGTGAGTACGCCCGAGGGGAGCAAAATTCCGTGCGAGGACGCTATCGGATTAATATATCCTCGCGTCGCTTCTGTTGAGCGCACCGCCATACATATAATTACGGAGGAGCGTTCTTGCGGACGGGGTCGTCCTCCTCGTAGACGATGCCGTTGTCTCTCATGAGCTTTTGGAGCCTGGTCTCGAGCTTGTTCGCTCGGTCGAGGTCGCCCTGTTTGAGGGCATCGAAGATTTCGGCTCGCAGCGTTTCGGCCTCTTCCATCGCCACGTCGAGTCCCGAATAGACCTGGACGAAGTCCAAGGTCGGAAATCGGACCTTGTCGATGAACCTTGGAGGCGTGATGCGCCTCGGTTCGAGCATGGTGTCTTCGACTTTGTACCCGCTGTTCGCAAAGCCATCACCGTCGCGCAGGAAGGCTCCGAGACCCTTCTCGCCCTCGTACCTGGGACGTTGTTGTCACAGGGAACGAGCGAGGACGCACGCTCCGGCGATGAGTCTTGCGGCGCCGAATATTACGGTCAGGCCGGCGCCCGCGATGGCGACGGTGTTTAGGACGTCGATCACGACGTTCTGGGAAGGTAGGACGTGACGGACGGTCTTCCGCTCTCCGTACGTGGGAGAATTCCCGACAGCCACCTTTGACATTCTGTTTACGGACGTGCTCACGAGCCCGACCGCCGCTTTCGGCACCAACGAAGAAAAGCAGATCAACACGAGCATCTTTTTTTTACGAAGGTCGACTGCTAATAAGAGGGGGGGAGGGGGGTGCTAGCAGGGGCCGGGCTAAACTTTATTGGGGTTTTTTAAAAGTGGGGACTGTGTACTGAAACCCTAGATACCGAAACTGACGTGTTCACGTATCCAGTGTCGGCTGCCTCCGCCGTCTCCGTCATCTCTGCCGGAGGCTCCAAAGGCGCATCGTCGAGCGATCTGAGCATGACCCAGCAAGATGTCTCCGTGTTGCGCTTGGGCTTGGACCCGTGGGAGTCGAGGGACAGGGCCACGCTTTCGGGGCGTGCGGTGCCGTTGGCCCTGCGGCTGGCGGCGAACTCAACTTTGTAGTTCTTGCCGGCCTTGAGGTCGGTCTTTTGACTTGTGGCAGAGTCCGCGCCAGTTGTCAGACTTGCTCGGCTATGCGATGCTGCCGAGGTGCCAGCCGCGGACGACAGCGTTCCACCGAACCAGACAATGACCATCACCAAAGCCGCAGGCTTAATCTCCGAGCCGAGGAAGGCTTTGAGCTCCTGCGACTTTTTGATCGAGTACGTGTTCATCGCAGAGTCGTAATCGATCGTGTTGAGTCTCGGGACGTCCTTTCCATCTTCGACCCCCATTCCAGGCGGCGCCTCGGCCTCCGTCAGTGGAGCCTCCTCCGGCGGCAACGGCTCACCACCGGCAAGGTGTTGGCCTCGACAGCTGCCGCTGGCGCCTCCGCGACGTCCGTGTCCCTGGCGAAGACAGCAACATCCCCGACGCCCAAGTAATCTCCGTGGTGAATCCGCAAGTGTTCAGCCAGCGGCTATTTATGATCTGAAGCGAAGCCGACCCGTACAATCGGTAACCCGCAGCGTCCAGCAAGGCACGCTTGCGGTCGGCGCTGTACTTGACGGTGGAGTTTGTCGGAACCCAAGTCAAGGACGTGGTGATGTCGGCGGTCACGTTGCCTTCCTCGCGCAGGACAGCGTTCGTGGTTCGCAATTCGGTGCTTTCGCACTGCAAACGACCCAGGTCGGCCTGAAGGTTGTGGGCTTGCGCCTGTGATTGACAATTGCCGGTACATGCAAGCGGGGTCACTCACGCTTATTTTGACGACTACTGATTTGGGGCTCCCTGGTTCGCCACGGTAAGAACGACAAGAAGCCGCTTCTTCTCCTCGAGCCCCCTCCCCATGGCCTGCTGCTGTCATTTGAGCTGAGGGTGTGGCGCCGTTCCAGAACCGCGACATGCTCGTCGGCTCGAGATGCAGCAGCGACGACAGTTTTGGCGTATTGCCTCTCGACTTTCCGGACGAGCCCCTTCTGCGCGGCGAGCTCGCGTCGTAAATTCGAAATGGTGCTTTGCACCTCGAGTTGTGGGCGAATTTCGGCCTTCCGACGGGCCTTGGCGATGCTGGCGGCTTCCTCGGCCAAGCGCGTGGTCTCGTCAGCAGCTTCGACCTGATCCTGTGCAATTGCCTTGGAGCGCGCTCGCACACGTTCGACGACCGCGGCATGTTCCTTCTTTTGTTCTCTCAGTTACCGCCGCAGGTCTTGACAAACTAACTAACTAACTTCAGACCTCTTCCGCAAAATGGGAGCCAGGCCGGGACGACAGGAGCCAGTCCAGAATCACCGGTCTGTAGACGAGGGGCGCCGAGTGGTGGGTCGGCGGAGAGTGATCATCAGGCTTGTCGCCATGCGACGCGGAGACCGCAGGTCCTGAGAAAAAACGATAAGGTGAGTGACTTGAACGGGTGACGGTCGAAGACGCTAGCGCGAACAACAAGTTGGATGCCATGATACCGCTTATCCTCACTGGCGATGCGAGCCCGCGATTCTTCCTCCTGCCTGGCCTTGAGCTCGGCCTCCTTGTGGGCGGCGCATGCCCTTGCCGCCGCCAGCTCGGTCTTACTCACTTTCGTCTGCTTCTTCTTCTCACCGCCTCGACCAGACTTGGGGGCTTCCTTTCGGCGATGCGTCGGCATTGCGGGATCGGTCGGCGCCGGCGCCGCTGTTTCCTCTCAAGACATCCGTCTGCGCTCGTTCAACAATTGAGGGGAGTCCAGGGACATGGCGAACCTCCGGGGCCGGCCTTCGTTGGGGAGCTGGTCGCCGCGCGTATGCAGCTGATCGGCTCGAGGGCGAGGCGGTTCCATGTCACTACAAAGAGCGGCGAACGCCATATGCTTCGTATGTGCTCTGGATCCGACGGCCTGGATCATAAAGACGATGCAACGTTGACTGCGGTTCAGCCGCGCTGAAACCTGCTCGATATGGACACTCGCGTAGGTGGCGACGTGCGAGAGTGGGACGTAGCGGCCAGTCCACGCCTGGGGCGGGTTGGCCACGAGGTTTCCGACCGAAGACATTGCATCCGCCGAAGTTCCGGTCGATTCAGTCATAAAAAAGCGCCAACCCAGTTCGCCGACTTGCGCCCTCCGTGGGCCTCTAGAATCGTGACGGCCCCGGCTGAAATCCAGAAACGAAGCCGGCTGTCAAGAATCTAGAGGCTGGCGACTAGCAGCCGTCGAGATCTGATGCGATTTAGTCTCACGCTTGAGCCATATGGTGCTGGGGATGAAAAGTCTTGCATAAGCTGGCTGACGCAGACATACTGAAACGTATTAGAAATGATACGTCGAGGCTTTCGTATACGAGGATTCTAGTTTCAGAGTTTCGTAAGAGTACTTCGAAAGTACCGAAAGTCACAGTGTGGTTTTGTGAGGTAGGCCTGACGGTGCGGGTAAGGTAGTGGGGTGAGAGCTTTAACAGTCGACTTTCGAACGAGACTGCCAAAAGAGCGAGCAGTGGCGGTTGAGGTTCGAATGAGGGACAGGGTTTTCAAAAGTCAACTGGTATAGTCGAGGGTTTTTTTTTTGACTACCAAGGTATTTTTGAATAGTCGACTGCGCTGCAAATGAGGGGGGGGGGTTTAAGAGTCGACTGCTTAGAGGGGTGGAGTGCGCACGGGAGCAGGCAGGGAGTTCGGTGGTTAATAGAGGGGTTGCGTGGAGACGCGAGGGATGCCCGGAAGGCGGATCGGGATTATCAGCCCCCCGTGCAAGATAGATTCAGATGTGGGGGTGATCAAACTTATTGCTGCCGCGGAGGGTCCGTACCGAAGTCGGAGAGGAAGGGGGCGGTCCAACCTAAATAAAATAAAGCACAACGCAAGACGCGGCGTTCTCTCTTAAAATATAAAAAACGACGGCAGAGGGTTGATTGATCATGAAAAAAACTGCCGCGCTTATTTGAGGTTCCCATTCCTTCGGAGAAATCAGAAGGAGAGCGGCTCTTAGAGAGAGGATGGCGTCACGCGGCGTGGGGCAAAGCAGAGGGTGCACTTGTTGCGGTCGATGTCGTTTCTACGGTGGCACAAAGGGCATTGCCAGCCATGGGCCTGCGGCGGCGACGACGTTTCGGGGCGGCAATAGCGATCGTCGTCGTCTGGTACGTTGGCCAAGCCAAGGGGCGGCGCTGAAAAAAGGGGCGCGGGATCATTGTCGCGGTAGCGATCGCGCCACTCGGTGAGCTTGGCGGTGAGGGATCGGTGCCAGGCAGCGTCGTCGCCGCGGGGAGTTTGTTGTTGTTGTTGTTGTTGTTGTTGAGCTTTCTTGGCGGCGGCGGCGGCTTCTTCGGTGCGGCGGAGCAAGCCGCTGAAGGCGCCGCAGAGGTCGTCGGGGGCCGTGGGGGAGACGGGGGCGGAGTTGGATTTGAAGGGAAGGGCCTCGGGGAGCGAGAGGTCCTTCTTTGTCTTCTTCGCGTCGAAGGGATCTCGGTTTTCCTTCCCAGCGGCGGGGCTCAGGCTGAGGCGCGGCGTCGGGAGCGCGGCCTTGGGCTTGCCCGTCGATGCCGCGAGGTTCTCGTCGTGGATCGTGCCGAGGGGCGTGCGTCGTCGCTTGCGCTGCTGGTCCATCGTGAACAACAAAAAAAAACAACTGTGAGAGTCTCTGCTTGAAAATACAAAACGACTTTTGCGCTCCCCTCACTTACCCTTTCATGTGTGTTCCCCTTATTTAGTAGTTAGTACCCTTGCACACGTGCATATGGAGAGCAGATGTCCCGTGAAGACGGTGGTGTCGGGGATAGGGCTAGTCGCTCTGGGGGCATGGGCCGGGTTCGTGATGCACGCGACCGCCCCCGAGCACGCTCCCTTTACGACGACGACGCTGGTTCCCCCCAAGCCGCGGACCCTGAACTCTGACGTGATCGATGGCGAAGATCTCGATACGGCCGCGGGCTCTCGTGTGCTCCACGAGGAGATCGAGGACGCGGCGGCCATACGTTGGGGAGACTGGTCGGCGGGGGGTCGCTTCGTCAAGGCCAATGCGAAGCCGTTCGAGGCGGGATACCCCGGTACGCGTCCATTAGTGGAATTGTTGCGGTCGTGGAACCCCGACAACGTGACGGTTCCGGTACCCTTCCGCGAGAGCCTCGCCGTTTTGAACTATTCGAATCCCGAGGAGCGCGCGATGGCCGAGACGTACCGCGACGCCGAGGTCCCCTTCAAGGTGTACGGCGTGCCGAACGTCGAGGAGGTCCGAAAGAAGTGGACCGACTCGTACCTCGCGGACGCTATGAGGGGCCACATCCAGTACAAGGTCGAAAAGTCCGAGAATAACCATTTCATGTACTGGCAACACAAGGCGGGCGTCGCGAGCGCCTACAAGGACTGGGTCCCGCCCACAAAAATAGTCTCGGGCGTGACGTTTCGCGAATGGCTCGGCTGGGCTCGCGACGCCGACGCCGACAAAAAAGACGCCGAGGAGACGCATCACTATTTGATGCTCGGGACTATGCCCTTGTCCTCGCTGAACAAGCGCCGCCTCGGCGATAAGGGCGTGAGGGCCGAGGCGAAGAAGCACCATTTCGTCACGGCCGACCTCGACGTCTTCACGCCCCCCGTCGAAAACTTTTTCGTCACCAACATCCCCGCCAACAAGGGCATCCAGTGCCGCTTCGGCATGCGCGGGGTCATCGCCGAAGCCCACTACGACGGCGGCCGGAACATGGTCGCGATGCTCAAGGGTGCGAAGCGCTACGTTCTCGCGCCTCCTTCCTCTTGCGACCGCCTCAAAATCATTCCCGACCGACGCCACCCCTCCTTCCGACACTCCACGACAGACTGGTCCGACCAGCACGACGCCGAGGCAGACTTTATGGACGCGGACGCCATCGATACCGTCGTCCGCGAGGGCGAGGTCCTCTATATCCCCTCCTACTGGATTCACTACATCGTCTCGCTCAAGTACTCGATACAGTGCAACACGCGCTCGGGCGCCCCGCCCAATGGCGAGGGCGAACACCACGTCCAAAAATGCGTACGTCTCTTTCTTTTTTTTTGTAACGTAATTTTTTTTTTCGTCCACGAACGCGCAGGTCGGCCTCGAAAACACCAGACAACACCCCAAACACCCGACGGCCGAACCAGGGGAGAGTTCAAGCAAGAAAAAAAAACGCAAGCAAAAGCGCAACCGCAACGCTTGAGTTTCAATCCGTCATCCCGTTGTCCTGTATTATCTATCTTCTTCGGTGGAGGCACCGCCGATCACAACTCCTTCAGATGACCGTTCTTTTCCAGAGCAACCGGCCGGCGCGCCGCGCGACGCTCCCCTTGTCCTGGCTCGCGTGAGATGGAGGCGCCCGACCTAGTTCGTATCGTTACTGATGTTCTCGACCTCCTAACTTTTCGTGTGATGGTCGTGGAGAGATCCCCCGCCTGCCTTGCTGGAAACAAAAAACTAGCAGGGTTTGCGTCACCGCGTGCATGGCGCTTCGTCGTCTGCTGCACGCGTCGCGACGCGCGCACAAGAGCAGGCTCGGAAGACTCGCCGAGGACGCGGCGCTCATCACGGGTTCGTCCCAGGCTGGGTCGGCCGATGCCTCGGTTGACCCAACGTTTCTTGTCGCCGAGCGCAAAATTCTGGACGCGATGCGACGCGGCGCGTTCGACCAGCTCGACGGCGCTGGCAAGCCTCGCGTCGACGACGCGCATAAGGCGGCTATTGACGGCATGAGGGCCGGCGCGGCTTCTTCGTACCTGATGGCGAAACAACTCGCCGCGGCCAACGTAAAACCCCAGTCGCTCGAGCTGCGCGAGGAAGTCCGAGCGGCGCGCGACCGCCTCGTCGCCTCTATCCAGAACACCGCACTCGAGCGCCGCCTCGAGGCGCCTCACCTCCGAGAAGCCGCCGCAGACCTTCAGGCACTCATCAAGCGCCAGCACCTCGCAGCTATAGCTGATGCCCGCTCGTTCGGTGTTGCGGGGGACGGGCTCCAGGTCCGCGCTTTTGACTTCGAAGCCGAGGTGGCGAGGCTTGGGCGAAGAAGTGCAGATGGCGAGCCGATCTCCGCGGATTAACCCTCTTCGGATGACGTCTACAGCCACGTTCCGAAAACTCGCCTTTCTTATTAGCAGTCGTCTTTTAATGAATAATCACCTCTTCCAAACAACTTGCGCATCACCGCGCCCTCCTTTTTTTGGCAATCAACTTATTGCTAGTTTCCTCTGCGGATACCTCCGCTTTCCAGGCGCTCCTCACGTCTCCATTGAGCGACCTGCATTCTGACTGCCGAGTCGACCATGATTAATTAAAGGGATCGGTCAAGTTTGGTCAAAAAGTTTGGTGAATTTCTTTCATGTTTGCTCGATTTTGATGTATGATTTAGGAAAAACTCACAAGTGTGGTCACTTTCCGTAGAAGTTTGGTCAGTTAAGTTTGGTCACTCCGAAGTTGCATTAAGTTTGATCAATCAGCCCTTCAAGTTTGATTAATTTCCTTGTAAGTTTGGTCAACAAGTTTGATCAGTACTCCTCAAACTTCCACAGTATTGACCAAACTTCGGCTTTTTAAATCAAACTTAAGAAGGCTTTTCAAGGGGGCGCGCGAGCGCTTTTGGTGCGAAAATGCTTTAAAAACGAGAGCTAGGTGCTGCAGCCACGCAGAATCTACCGTCGCGTCACACGCGCGGCATGGGCACCCCCCCATGGCCGCCTTAGAAGGAGGTCCATCCTAAGACAGCGCGGCGATACGCAAGGAGAGCGGGTAGCGACGCGCGGCCTCGAGAGCAGATTCCCACGGCTTGGCGTATTTAAGCTGGGCCCATTCTCGTACCTTCCATCGTTCGTAGAAGCCACCCAAACCGCGACTCTCCACGGTGGTGTTGCCATGGTCGTGCGTCATTCTTCAGCAACAAGCGGACATCGGACACCAGACTTACATGGTCTGCGTGAGACGGATCACCCCATGCTGCATCCCAAAATCCGAGAGGGAGCGTCTTTGATAATCGACTCGGGGTCGAGAACGCGAAACTCGACGACCTCGAGAAACTGCGCGAGCAACGCCCCTCGAGCACCCAAAGATTGTAGTCCCACACTTGTGCGGGACCGTACAGGACCACGTTCAGGAGTTCCTCACCGTCGCGTACCCGATCCGGAGTTAGCTGTCCAGCTTGATCATGGGACGGCAACGCGAGCACGTGCCGTTACGCCAGCATAAACAACTCGCACGACCGTAAGAGAACACCTCCTTATCCTCCTCCTCCTCGCGCATCTCGACAACCCCGACCTGCCGCAAGATCTCCCCGGGAGCTGCTGCTGCACCGTCGAGCACTGTACGAGAAAGTCGGCAAATACAAGCTGCGGCGCGAAGGGATGTCAAGACGTCGACAGCCTCGTTCCGGAAGATCGCCGACACCACCCCTGTAATTCTAACCCAGTCACCAGTACGAGTCTAAAATATGACAAGTTTGATGTGATTGTTGGAAATTTGATCACACCAAATTGAATGCCACCAAGATTGCCCATACACACGCATCAACATGCGAAAACTCACAGAACAACATCCACAAACAAGGCCTGCGTAAGACATCGCTGATACCACGCTGTTTCGTCGCCCAAGATTATTCGGATGCGCCTTATTAGTTCGATGTTTATGACAGACTACAGCGAACGATCCCGGTTCGTCATCTCGTGCCTTTAGCGGATGACATTGTTGCAGATGTCTATCAAGCGCATATGCTGAGAAGAGCCGCCTGACTGACTAACTAACTAACTAACTTCAGACGTCTCCCGAGCATGGGAGCCAGGCCGGACCGGCAGGAGCCGGTACGGAATCACAGAGGAAAATCACGCAGTTGGGGCAGAGGCGAGGGACGAGGACGGACTTGTTGATGGTGGACCGCCACTGCGCGCGGTCTTGTGCGAGGTCGTGCAAAAGCGTCGCAGGCCGCGGACGTGTTGGTCCACGAACAATCGACCTGTCCGTCGCGCTCTGCCCAACCGAGCGAACTCGAACCCCATCCCAGCGCGGACTTTCCGGGTGCTAACCGGCCAGCGAGCCGCCTGACTTGCCCTCCATAAAGCCCTTGATGAGGACCGACACGGCCTCGCAGAAGTGTGCTTCGCGCGATAGCTGGATCTTTGTCGGCAAGAAGGTTCGGAGCAGGTGTGCCTTTTACCACATGTGACGGTATTGTCTACTTGCACATCACAACGACCAGCACGCACATAAAAGCTGCATCTTACATATAGCACTTGAACGACAGCGCTGTCGCGCTGTAGACCATGATGCTGTACGCGCCGTCAACTTGCCGCCCGTGTCGAACATCAGATGCTGCTGCAAGTCGGCCTCGAGAACACACATGCTGAACTTGGCATCTTGGTTAGATCCTTGGTTAGATCGAATAAAGTGGAGCCTCGCATTTGCGCGCTCTGAGCTGCGACAGCGTACTCGGCGATCTCTCGTAGTCGTTTACCTTCGTCTGGGCACGCGACTTCTTGTTTTCTTTCTCGGCGTCGTGGTCAACCGACGTCGGCGTGTTACCACCACGCTCCCGCTCGACCTGAGCGACGAAACCCGCATCGATACCGTGTTCGTTTCGAAGTCGAAGGACGCTCCGGAGTCTCAGTGCGACGTGCAGAACCGATGAAAGCTTGATCACGGCGGGCCTTGTTTTGTCAGCGAACAGTATGTTTGCTCTCTAAGAGTACAAGTTTAGTCAGCCAAGATACGGATTGACTAAACTTAAGTGACCAAACTTGTTGAGGGTTTACGGTGACCAAACATATATGGTGGTTGGAAACTTGACTTTTCCCTTAATTAAAACCCTCTTCAGTTTCCTTTGCGGTTTCGACACATCGCTCCCCCAAGGGATATCCTTACCCCTCCTCGCACCGTGTTCGTCCTCGCCGCCGATCTCTACTCGCTCGGCGAGCGGTGAGATCGGCTGAGTAGTGGCTCGGTCGAGCGCATGCTTCGACACCGCATGGCTGGACCGTCCATGGTGGCGGCGGTTACGCTGTTGCTTGCACGGCAGGCAGTCGGCGAGTCGCCGCCATACCGATCGCCCATGCCGTCCCCACTGCCTCCGCTACAACCTCTCATCGACCGAGGCGGACGCGTTTGGGATGCAGTTTGGGATATGCGTGCGGGGCGGCCGTACTACGTTGAGCGCGTTACCGGCGCTACGGCATGGGTCGTCGACGTGGCGCCGGTGCTCCCGCCGAGCTCGCCACCAGTCCCGCAGCAACGGGTCGCTCCAGGGAGCTACCAGCAGTGGGACTCGGCACAAACACCGCAGCAGCAACAACAACAACGCCCACCGCAACAGCAGCAGCAGCAACAGCAGCAGCAGCAGCATGGGCAAATGCAGCCGCCAATCGCACATCAACAGTACCCCATGAGACCACAGCCGCCGCCACAGTTCTCGCAGCCACAACAGCAGCCGCAATTTTCGCAGCAACAGCAACTGCAGCCGCAGCCGCAATTTTTGCAACAACAACAGCAGCCTCCGCAATATTCGCAGCAACAGCACCCGCAATATTCGCAGCAGCAGCAGCAGCATCAGCAGCCACCTTTACCACATTCGCAGCAGCAGCAACAGCAGCAGCAGCAGTCGCAACAAATGTATTCACAGCAGCACCACCAGCAACAACCACAATCTGTGGTGCCGGAGCCTTCACCGCAGCAGCCCGTTCCGCGCCAAGACCCTCCTCCAACACCTTTCGCCGAACCGGACACGAGCGAAACAACAACGGCCAATCAAAGCACTATCGCCTCCGAGCCAACAGCCGTCGACATACCTGATGACTCACCTGTCGACGAGCAAATTGTGGCGGAAAGCTTAAACGCTACGACCGATCTCTCGTCGCCCATAGATGCGGCGAATGTATCGACGAATGCCTCCAAAGATAAAGGTACCCATCTATCGCCTTCGTCCTCAGTATTCGGCTGGTCAGTTTCGCGGTTTACCATCTGTGAGCTTGCTGCGCAGGCTTGTCCGCGTGACGAAGAAGGCGTTGACAGCAAAGCGCGCGATCGAGCCGCAACCCACTCCGCAACCGAAACGGTCCCTATTTCAGCGTCTTTTTTCAAGATCTGAGCCGAAATACCCGGCGCTCAAGTCTGCTCCCGAGCCGCCCCTCGCTCCAAAATCCAGGAGACGGTGGTTCGGACGCCATAAGCTTGTGGAGCCGGCCAATACGACGATAAAGGCAGAGCCGGCGCCAGTACCTTCGAAGCAAACAGGGTGGCGATTTTTCGGCTCAAAGCGCAGCTCGATCGCAGTTGCGAACGAGAGTGTCAGCGATTTGTCGACGCGAGCTCCTCCGAACGAAACGAGCGCCGACCAGCAACCGCGACGGAGCAAGGATGACGCGCGCAAGCTACAAAGAGAGCTTGAGGCGCTCCAACGCCAGCGCGACGACGCGGTGGCGGTGAGCTCATTTATTTATTTATTCAACAAAGCCCGTAAGGTCGGTGCAGGCTTCCGCAAAGCAGAGCGCCTTGGTCGACGAGCTGCGAAAGTCTGCCGAGCGTGCCGCGCGAGAAGCTTCCGAACTGTGCGTCTTCATCGAAAGTCTCGTCTTCAAACTGTCGCAGGCGAGAGAGAGTCGCCGATTCCGATGCCGAGGTCGCCAACTTACGCAGAAGCTTTGCGCAATGCGACGTGCGCGCGCCCGTCAAGAGCGAAGTGTTGGCCGAGAGCAAAATACCTGACGAGAGCGAAGTGCAGACGCCACCGTCTGTTGTCGAAGTGCCGGTAGGTCGTGCTGTGAGGTACTACTTGCTAACTGCGTTCAGGCGGAGGCCATAGCTGCTGCCGTGCTCGAAGTACCGGTGAGCTCTTAGTTTCCGCTAAGATGATGCGTTGCAGGCGGAGGCGGCTGTGGCCGGCATTCTCGATGCCAAGGCACAACAGCAAAACCAGGTCAGCACTGGGCATTTTTGCTGCTTAGTCTTTTGACAGGCTGTTAAACAGACGCGAACACGACTTCGACGTACGCTCCGCGTCACTTTCGTGGTCGTCGCGTCTACCGTTGTCACGGCAGCCATCGCCATCGGTGCACGTTTCCTGGCCGTTAGCCAATGGCGGCCCTCGCGCCCGTTGGCCCTTTGGCGCCCCTCTCGCCCGTTCTGATTGAAATTGCAGAGGCTCCCTTCTTCCTCCTTCGCCGTTGCCGCGCTTCATGAACGCATGCTCACCCTTTTCTATGAAACAACAGGCGCATCCGTTCAGCAGTCCAGAGGAGTGGGCCACCGGATGCGTCCGTTCAGCAGTCCAGAGGAGTGGACCACCGGATGTGTCCAATAGAATACGCGTGGAAGGTCACGTCTGTATGCGAACTAGAATGCGTGGCTACATGCCGTCTGCACATGTGGAGCGAATCTGGCGCAAGTCCCGGTCGAAGTCCATCGGCGTTGGCCCCAGTGGTTAATTACTGATGAAGACGAAGCAACCTACGGGCGGCGCCGAGCCAGGCGGATACCTAACTATCAAGCACCACATCCGTACCCAGGGAGAGAGAGGGCGAAAGCATGAATCGCGTCACGATTTGAGTATTGTCTCGTCAAGAAGGGCGGCCTCGCTCCAAAAACTGCTCAAGGGCCAGCGCGAGCTAAAGTGGTTTGTCGATGTGCGTATTTTGGTGCTCGGAATCAACTTCCTGCGGTCCTTGTGCTGCTCCAATCCCCAGACTCAGACTCCGCATGCTAATCAGCGACCCACCCGTGAGTCTAGAGAACGCGGGGGGGGGGGTCTCGAATTCGAGTGCCGCGTTTTGTCGCAGCGATGCTGTGTTTGCGTGGCAGCAGCCACGCTGGTTCGCGCCATGGCGATCGACGGCGACAGCGACGCTCGCTTGGCAGGAGCGCCTAAGTGAAGATCCTGAGGCTGCTGGTTTAATTAAGCCAACAAAGGCCACTTACCGACCACCGCAGTCCTCCCTTTGTGGTCCCGAGAGGGGTTCCAACAACGGGTGTCGGATGAGATGGCCTGTGTGGCGGTGCCGGCACCACACTCAAAAAAAGGAGGGCAAGTAACCATGCTCGGATATTAGATAACCCATGTATTTTGGGTGATGTGGCGCCTGAGCATCGGTATCGCTGCGGCAATCGGCGTCGCGTGGACCGTAAGTGTCGCCGTCGTTGATTTATCCGCGCACTCGAGATGCGTTGACCCGTCGGCGGGACCCGTGCTGCGCGGCGTCGACGTCGTCGCGTACCGGTCGCTCGACGCCGGAGCCAACGCGACTCTCGGGTCGGCCGAATTCAAAGCCGACTTTAAAGGCTACGAATTCTGGTTTTCGACGCTGGAGAACCACGCGCTCTTTGTCGAAACACCCGACCGTTACGCACCTTCATTCGGCGGGTTCTGCGGTTATGGAATTGCAGACGAACTTTTTTGGACGAAGGAAACGCTGGGCCCCGACGCTAATCCTAATGTCTGGGCGATTGTCGACGACAGGCTTCTGGTCTTTATGTACTGCACCCCCGAACACAACTTTTTCGCGAAAAATGTCTCGGAGGAGCTTCGAAGAGCCGATGATATCTGGTCCACCTGGTGGCCCAAACAGGACGCCTTTAACACCAACTGCTTCTGGGATTCGAGGGTTCACGGCACCCCTTACGACCATACCCGCCTCGACTGCGTCTACCCCGAGCTTTATTTATGATATACCATGTGTAGTGCGAAGAAAAGAGAGCAGCACGGCGGTACCATCGTCGAAATGCGGAATTGCGGAGAGAGAAAGCGAGAATCTTGAACCGCGCACTCGTGCGGTTGGCTGGTTGATCACGAGGGAGGAAAGCCGCTGTAACATTGTGTGATGAGGGAGAGCGGAAACGAGCACACTCGCGTATCTACTACCAACACCGTTTCTGTTCACTGAGCCGTTCTCTTCGCGAGGACAAAAAAAAAGAGCAGAGCCCAAAATGGCGGGGGAGGTTTTTTTACTATAGAGCCGACTGCGAAATGCGGGAGTTGATGAGAGCGCGGACTTACTTACTCGAATACATACATAAGCGCAGGCCAGGGACTAATAATAAAAAAGCCGATCGTGCTCGATGATGTGCGTGGCAACCCGGTCGAAGGCGTCGGGCTAGCGCGCCGCCAAGCTGTAAATGCGGAGGTAACGGCAGCGTGGATTTTATTCGTTACCCACAAAATGTGCACGAGTGCGGGCCTTGTGGTAAGTACAGATCGTGCTCTATCTCTGCCGGGTTCCAAGAAGAGGTCGCGATATCGCGCCACCCGGAATCCTAGAGTTCTCATTTTTTTAACGCTTTCTCGCTTCGAGCGCGTCGTCGTCCAGTCGAGTTTCCTTGCGGTCGCGTTGGCGCCGGCGGCGTTCGCACTCTGCGTCCTGGACTCGACGCCGTGCGTCCTCACGAGGTCCTCGCCTGCCACATCACGGCGAGGGGCACCGGGCCGCAATCCTATAAAACAACAAACCCAGTGCACTCTAGATGTGCCGCTATGGCCGCTATGTCAGCCATTTCCCAGAGCAGCTGCCCCCGACCATAATACCGTCGCCGGAACCGGACCACTTCTCGACATCCTCGCCATTCACAGGTGAGTGACTGACTGACTGACTGACGGACTATGCTAGCAGCCTGTCGCGGAAACACGAACGCGATTTAAGCAGCTTAGTCGATGTTCCGGGATGATCGGTCGATGATGCGCAACAAAAGAACGAGAAAAGCGCCAGCCGCGGCGCCGGCGATGTGGGCGACGTGGTTGACGCCGGGGATTCCGCCCATCGCTGCCGTCTTCATCTCTGAAAGTACGCGACTAACCACGAAGTCGCCCAAAACTAGAAGCTCGGTTACTTTTCGCCATTCCAAGCTCCGCACGCTCAGCACCGACACTGCAAAAAGGCCGTAGACGCTCCCCGAGGCCCCGAGACTGATGGTAGCCCGCGGGAGGATGGCCAACGACGCGAGATTCGCCAGAATTCCGCAGAATGCGTACGCAACGAGCAAACCATTGGGACCCCAGTCGTCTTCGACCGACCGGCCGAACAGCAACAGCAAAAACAGATTTCCCGAGAGGTGGGACCGCGTGCTGTGGCAAAAGCACGCGGTCAACGGCTGATAGGCTCGGAACGCGGCGTGGTTTAGGTAAAGGCTGTGGAGCGGGGTCACCTTATCGGCCATAAAAATGCCGAAATTCGCGGCGAGAAGACCGTAGACGGCGGTGCTTTGTTTTGGAGGTTTGGCCGGCAGGCGCGTGGGGCTTACCGGCGACTGCAACGCGAGGGTCGTGCCGATGACGCTCACCAAAAACATCAGCTACAATGAAGGGTTTAGGAGAAATAAATGAAAAGCACGACCCGGGGGTTACTATTTTCGCGGCCCCATCCAACAAAAATCGGCGACCAATTTCGCTGATCGAGATGGCCGAGGAAGAAGATGTTCCGATGGAAGAGGGCGAAGGCGGCGCCGAGGTGGAAGTGCAAGAAATGTCCGTGCTGGACGCGCTGAAGCAAGTGCTGAAGAAGGCGCTGATCCACGGCGGGCTGCGGCGCGGACTGCGAGAGGTCGCTAAAGCTCTGGATTCTCGCGAAGCTAAGCTGTGCTGCCTCGCAAAGGATTGCGACAATGCCGAATATTCGCGGCTCGTGCGCGCGCTCTGCGACGAGGGTGGGGTGGACCTCATCGTCGTCGACGAGGGTAAACAACTCGGGGAGTGGGCTGGCCTCTGCAAGATCGACAAGGACGGCGAGGCTACGAAGGTCGTCCGCTGCTCGGCGGCCGCCGTTGTCGAGTTCGGCGAGGACACGCAAGCCCTTGCTGTCCTCCTTAACTACCTCAAGAACCAGCGAGCAGATGCATGATTTGCGCCAGCCACTCTCTCTCTCCTCCTTGTAGATGATTACGCCTTCGTCACAGCAAGCTGGTGGATTATGGACGATCAGAGATGTAACATTCTCCAACCACGAAGAAGAGGTGGCCCATCCATCTCAATTATAATTATTCTTATTGTGATTGCAAGGACATCGTCATTTTTTTTGTCATCCTTTTGTTGTCGAGCTGTTATTTCTGCGCTTCTTTGCAGCAGAAGACGATGAGGTGTCGCCGTGGACTTTGACCCAAAACGTGTTCTGATCTTGGTAGTCCGACGGGGTGGAGCCCATGTTGTTCTTCATTGAGAGCGGCTTTTCACTCTTCGAGATGAGCTTGGTGCAGACGGCGACGTGGCCGTGCTGCGCTGCGAGGTGGAGAGGTGTCATTCCCGCCTTGTCGATCGCCCTCACGTCGGCGCCGCGCTTGAGCAGGGCGAGGACGCAGTCGAGGCGGCCCTTGGCTGCGGCCCAGTGGAGTCCTGTACGGCCGCGGTCGGTCACCGCGCCGATGTCAGCGCCGAGCGCGAGAAGGCGGTCCATAACCTTGAGGTGGCCGTTTGCGGCAGCGCAAACGAACGGGGTCCAGCCCTGCTTGTCCTTGACGTCGACCGTGGTCCCGGCGCGGAGGACTTCGAGGTTGACGCACTCGAGGTGGCCGCCCATAGCGGCGTAGTGTAGCGCCGTGTACCCCAACCCGTCGCAGCCGCGTGGGTCGCAGCCCCGTCGTATCAAGTCGCGTACAGCCTCGACATCGCCTCTTACCGCTGCTTTTCGGAGGCGACTGCCATAGCTATCGTCGCGCGCGACCACTCGCGCGTACAAGTCCAGCCATTCTTCCAGCGACACGCGTTCGGAGCAGTTGTCGACGTGCTTGGCAACGAGCCTGTCCCACTGGTCGGCGTCAAAGGCCAGGCCGAGCTCCCCAAGCATCGCCTGGATTCTGTCGCGAGGCACCACCTCATCTTGGGCGTCGAACACTCGCTTCGCCGCCGCGAGGCTCTCCGTGTCAAGCGCCGCTGGATCTTCGGGATCCTCGAGGCCCGGCGAGTCATTGATGACCTTCTCGACCTCGGGCACTGGATACAGTAGTTGCTTCTGCGCCTCGGTCGTCGCCTTTCCCGCACCCATGCTTACTTACTTCTTCACAAAATCATCTCGTATCATACACGTATCATATATCAAGGTAGGGTTAGCGTGTTTTGGAGGAGGAGGAGATGCTTTCTGTAGTGGCATTGTTCGTCGCCGCCGCCGCCGTGCTGCGGCCATCGGTTCGAGACGTGTCGATGCGAAGCATGGAGATCGAGGACCTCGAGGCCCTCGAAGCGGAATTCCTGCGCGGGGGGCGGCACATGCCGTAGGTGTCTATCTCTCCCGTCGATGGGGTTGCCGAGTGACTGCTTGTCTCAAGGCCGCGCCTCGGGAGCGAGTGCGGCTCGTACCGTTGGACGCAGGACGCGACGCACATCCACGTGGTGCGTTGTCGTTGAGTCTCTCAACATTTCGCAGCAGACGGTGCCGCTGCCGAGCCGACCGCCGCATTCGGACGTTTCGCTCGTCGTCGCCCCTACGGAGTTTGGCGTCGAAGTCATATTTCCCACGCGCGAGTTTGAGGGTGTCCGCGGCGCCTTGGGCGGCGCCGTCGATACCACCAAGACAAAGTGGCACGTCGAAGACGACCCTTTCCAAGGTAATTGTGGCGACCGTTACGAATAAGAGAGACTCGCGCGTCGCAGGACCTCGGGTGCGCGCGGCGATCCGCAAGGAGCGCGATCACGAAATGTGGCGCGTCTTCCTCGTTGGCGAGGAGCACGCCCCGACCGTCCAGTTCGCCGGCACTTGCCGAGTCACCGGCGCTCGCTTCAAGCAACATCGCCACACGTTCGACCTCGAGTTTGACCTCCCCGCGGACGTCGTCGAGGACCCCGACCGCCTCCGCGTGGACGTCACGCCCACGTCCTTTCTCGTCGACATCCCGGACGATCCAACGTGGCTGCCCCGGAGAGCTCAGCTCCGCGGGAGGGTTGTTCCCGAAGATACCGTCTGGCTCGTCGACCCTCCCACGAGGACCCTCGACCTCGCCCTGCGCAAGACAACAGCCGTCACCTGGTGGCCTGGCCTCGCGGACGAGGGTTTTTTTTAACGACGCACTGACAACGCCCCGAAGAAGATAAAATAGATGGGAAACAAGTGCCCGAAAAAGACGTGCCAGGAGAAAAAATATGCGACGACGGCGACGCCTGAGCTAGCCTGGCCGGGCGAGACAACGGGTCTGCTCGACTGTTGGTGCCTCGGCGAGGAGCGGGCGGCCGTCGCGTGCCTCGATGGCCGCGTCGTTGTCGTCGACACGACGAAAGGGACGTGTTGCGAGGTCGGTCGCCACGAGGCCGCGGTGAACTGCGTCGTCGCGTGCCGCGGCACAATCTACACGTGTTCGCGCGACCGAAGCATCGGGGTCTGGGGCGCGACCGCGCGGCGCTTGGAGGGCCACGAACTCAACGCGAGCGCCGTAGCGGCTACCGAGCGCATCGTCGCGTCCGGTTCGCGCGACGCAACGGTGCGGACCTGGGACCCGGAGCGTGGCGCCCAACTCTCGATGTCTCGTATCCCGCGCAATCTCGTCACGTGTCTGCGATGGATTCCACGGTCGTCGAGCTTCGCGCAGGGAAGCGAGGACCTCCACCTCCGAGTCTGGGACAGCCGACGCGCTCGCACACCCGTGCAAACGATGGGAGGCTACGAGTTTTTCCCGTTGTGCGTGGACGCTACGGAGCACTTATTGGCGACCGGCTCCAAGGGCTTTGACGGGAAAGGTGCCGAGCTGCGGGTGTGGGATAGGCGCGCGACGAGGGTCCCGACGCACATCCTCTCGGGCCATCAGCAAGACACCACAGGCTGCGCCTTCCTCCCCTTTGCTGGAGAAAATGACACCAACCCCACCGAAAGGTGTGTGGTCACCGCCTCCAAGGACCGTTCCATCAAAATATGGGACCTCAGTAAAGATAACGCGGATCGACCGATAATAAACGACCTAAAGCTGGCCGACGCGGGCATGTATACCGGCCTCGCCGTCGCCCCCGACCGCACCAACCTGAAAGCAGTCACGTCGACCTTCCAAGGTGGCCTCGCCTGCTTCGACCACGCTTGGGGCCTGATCGCGGTGGTCCCACCTACCCCTGCAGACGATCGATAATAACGGCGGTGATATATATATTACACCGTCTGTGCAGAGACAAGCACGAACACGGGCATGTCCACCAGCTGCTCCTAATAGTCCGCAGAGGAGGAGTGCGCCGTGATAATCGTGTCGACGAGGCACGTGGTCTCTTCCCCGCACGCCACGATCTCGAACTCGTGGGCCGCCGCTTCGGTCTCGACGACGTAGAGGAGCTGCCTCGCGACCTCCGCTGAGAACGCCCCGTCCGCGCCGGCTTTCACGACCTCGAAGAGCGTCGAAGCATCGCGCAAACTTTCGACGAGAAGCCTCGTCGGCGCGCGCATATTACTGAGGGCCTCCTGCATCGCGAGGCACTCGAGGAGGCCGTCCTTGCCAAAGCGCTCGGTCATGCGCCCTAGGTAAGGCGCTAGGTATGCCACCCCCAACGCCGCCGCCGCAATGGCCTGGGTTCTCGAGTAACACGCCGTCATGCAGAGGCGAATGCCGTCATCGCGCCCCCGAAGCCTGTGCGCGGCCGTGATCCCGGCCTTTGTCAGCGGCAGCTTGATCACCAAGGACTGCGCCCCGCTTGCGTCCAACAGCTTTGCCGCGTTCGCCTCGAGCGAGTCGGCCGAACCCCCCCACGAATGACACATGACCTCCCTGATAGGATATTCTTCGAGGGCGCGAAAGACGAGTTTGGAAATCGAGGACACTTCGCATTTTACCTTTGCTTTCTGAAGAATTAGCGGGTTCGTCGTGACACCGTGAAAGATACCCGTTGGCAGCAGATCGGCCCACGTCTCGGGGCTCGCATCATCCAGAAATATGCGTGAAGGCAACATGCAAAGCGCCAGCCCCAGCTGACAGGAGACAGCGACCAGGATCAAGCCAAGGCTCATCGTATTCAATTCCTGAAATCACCGAAACAGGACACGCATAATACTAGCAAGGGTTATCAATATTGATAACCCCTTGATTATACAGTGATCCAATATACATCTTCGAAACATCGTAATCATGCATATTCATTCTCATCGGCCTCAAGTATGGGTCAACTCACGTCAAGCCGAACACACAGTGTATTCGAAGTGTAACCATTACTACCGGAATTGAACCGAACTCGCTCCGAAGATAAATCGAAGAACAACATGACACGATGTCATATTTTCGAAACATCGCACTATCTCCACAACGATCGCCGAATGTTATGGTCTTGTCTCCCAAGCTGATGGCAGCCCATGATCTTCTTCTGAAATTGTGAATGTTCCTTGCTTAATGCAACCAGAGCTCTAGACGCTTAGATCAAGGGGATATTCATATCCCTTTGCTTCTATCACATCGCTCCCATCTAGGCTTTTACTTCGTATTGTTGATCATTTGCTGACGCGTCCGATGAAAGAATCAGATTCACATATGGGTACTGCATCTATGTTGTTGGATGCCCCTTATCTCTCGACGAAGCTAGCCAAAAACAATGCGCCGTCATTCGAAGAGGTGTGTTCAACGATGCTAGTCCTGTCATGTTGACCCTCGAAAGCACCCGACTGACTGACTGACTGACTGACTGGCCGACTGCCTGCCTGACTGACTGACTGACTGGGTCCCTATCTCGGGATGGAGATCTCGGCACGAGACCACCCACCGCCCGAACGTGGCGCCTTCACAAGTAGAGAGAAAACCCATATTGATCGGCGGTCTAATAGAGGTGGATGGTCTCGTATTCGTCCTGGTCCTTGAGTCGCTGTTGGACTTGTTTTGATTTTGCCGCGCGGACTTCGCGGTCGACGTCGAGCATAGCCTGAAATTTTGTGGCCTCGTCGTCGGGCATTTCGTAGGGGCTGAAGTCGGCGTCTGGAAAGGCACCCGCTTTTACGTCGTGTTTGTAGGCTTTCAAGCCCTGGACAGCTTTGTCGCCGATGTCCGCAAATACCTTGCAGAACTTTGGGACGAAGCGGCGATGGTGCGGGTGGGAGAGCGCGCCCAAGAGGTCATGGTAGACGAGAACCTGGCCGTCGACGTGTGGGCCGGCGCCTATGCCTATGACCGGGATCTCCAAGGCCTCGGACAAGGCGCGGCCGAGCGGAGGGGGGACACACTCCAAGACGAGCCCGAAGGCCCCGGCGTCCTGGAGCGCGAGAGCGTCGTCGAGAATGGACCGCGCCTTGACCGCCGTGCGTCCCTGCGCACGAAATCCCCCCAACGTTGCGATCGACTGCGGCGTGAGGCCGACGTGCCCCATCACAGCGACCCCCGATTTGGCGAGCTTTGCGACACTCCGGGCGACGTGGCGGCCGCCCTCGAGCTTGACGGCGTCGGCACGCCCTTCTTTCATCGCCCGGTACGCCGCCCGCAGCGCCACCTCGGGGCTCTCCTCGTAGCTTCCGAACGGGAGATCGCACACCAGCAGCGGTCCCTCCTCCGAAAGCCCGCGCCGCACCGCGCGGCAGTGGTGTAGCATTTCGTCGAGTGTCAGGGGTTGCGTCGTCGCGTACCCGAGCTCGACCATGCCAAGCGAATCGCCGCAGAGCGCGACGTCCACGCCCGCGCATTCCACGTGCGACGCTGACGGGTAGTCGTAGCACGTCACCATGCAGATCCGCTCCTTCATGCGTTTCATGCGGAGCAAGCTCATCGCGCTTACTTTCCCCCGCCTCACAGCGCCGGACATACCCCCTTTTTTCGTTGCGATGACCAAGACGAGCTACACTGGACAAAGGATGACCTATGAGGTCGCCAGAGAAGTCTACGACGCCGAAGACCTTGAGGAATGAGACGGTCTAGAGAATTGGAATTGGGAATGAAAGGCGAAGAAGAAGAAGAAGAAGAAGAAGAAGAAGAAGATGAGGGTTGCGTGTGGGCTTGAAGCAGAGAAGGGTTACGTGCAGCGTTGGGAATTCACTTCGGCAAGTGAACGTGAACCACTTCACCAGCCACTCAATATTGGTGAAGTGATTTGAAGTGAACACGTCACCCTACGTGGCCATCGTGAACATTTGTGAAGTGAACGCCATTTTTTTTTTATAACGCCAGCGCCGATCCCTGCCGCACCCCGTCAGTTCCGACGCCAACTTCCGTGCCCCCCGCGCGCTATTGCCTAGGTCTGGTGCTCTTAGATTCATTCGCGTTTCGGGACGAAGGAGTTACCGTGGATGGGGCTCAGTGTTTCTTGCTTTAGACGATGTGAACGACCTCGGTATCTTCGTCTGGTTCTTCCTCATCAACCTCCATCTCCTAAGAGTCTCGGGGATGGTGCTCTCGGCGTTTTTGAACTCGGTCTCGGCGAGGTCCTTGTACTTAATCCGGGCCGCCGCAATGGAATTCTTGTTCATGCGCAGTAGGGCAACTTTGTCCGTCTCGTCCGCGCCGAGCAACGTGTTTCCCTCGGTCAGGACAAGATTTCCAATGCTCAGGCAGCGCTCACAGTAGCTCTGTGCGCCATGTGTACCAATTGAACCCTTAGAGGCTCTCGCTATGTCCGGAAGGAACCCATACTGCTCCTTGGTGAGCGGTCGATACAGCTTTCGAACGTCGAGCCAGATCTGTGAAGCCGACTTCATCCTTCTTCTCAAGTTCAGGATAATGCTCTTTCCAGTTGAGCGATCTCGAGAGCCTGATTCATTGAGTGAAGACCTGTTCAAACTCCACATTGAAATCGGGCATCTGGTTCTCAGCCATAGCAAAAGAAGGCACGTCGCCACTAATGTCGTCCCAAGCGCCGGGTGCGTCGAGTGCCGCCAAGAGACTGCGGGCAGGCGCAGGCTCGGAGGGCGGCGCAGACTCGGAGGAAGTCTTTACCTTTTCGTGGTGGAATGCAGTCCGTGCGTAAACCACATATTCTTCCTTGAGCAACTTCCTGGCCTGTGCTCTCTGATTGGACGACAGGTGCCGGCAGTTGATAGTCCGAAAGTCAAGAAGGAAGGCAATCAGCTTGCGATCGTTGAATTCGTAGTCGAAGTGACGCACGTAGTTTTCATTATTCCCGCAAAACCGACGCTCACATTCGAGAATAGCCCGCTCAAGACAGATTTTGCCGGTCTCGCTGAGGTCGTCAACATCGACAGTCTTACGTGGCATGGATTTCGCAGTTATGTTCGGGAGATGAATGACTTCTAGCGTCCCAGCTCGCAGAGACTCGATCACGCTGTGCTTGCACAATGCGGCGCACGCACCCAGGTATAAGTGTTCATGTTGCACGAGAACAACGGCCTCATCCATTATAGCAAAAACCGCCTCGAATTCAGCCAACGCCACCCATCGCTCATCACTGATTGTCCAGGGGAGTCCAATGTTGGTAGCCGTGTACAGTTTGAGCACGTGGTGCATACGCAGCAAGGAACGAATAAGCTGGTATGGTGGAGCCTCGTCTTATTGAGGTCGAGCTTGAGCTTGAGCTTCGACGATTTATTTCCCGAGCTGTAATGGCAAAAGCGCATGCAGATCCTTCAAACGTGTGCCGTAAGAAAAGTACTTGGCTCCATCGTGGGCACTGTTCAGCAGCTCCTGTCCAGCTGGGAATGGACTGATCACCTGCTTGCCTCTGGATCGTGTCAAGTCGCCACATGCCGCTGCCGAGATTTTTGTGATATCATGCACATGTCACACGCTTCGACCTCAACAAAAAATTCTTCGGCGACGCCAATTGCAGCCCGGTCTTGAACAATGGTTGCGGCCGCCAAATCGATATCGATTCTCGCACGCTCCGCGACCACAGAACGGAGCAGAGAAGCCGTGCCGGAATCGGTTCCGTCGTCAGCTGGAACAACGCCCAAGCACACCGTCCCAACGCCACTCCAATCGGGCCAGATGAAGGACAGGCGAATGGCCTGTCGCTTGAAGTTTTCCTTGAGTGTCCCGCCGTCA
This sequence comes from Chrysophaeum taylorii, assembly GCA_029834535.1. Taxonomy (NCBI): domain Eukaryota; class Pelagophyceae; order Pelagomonadales; family Pelagomonadaceae; genus Chrysophaeum; species Chrysophaeum taylorii. The sequence continues at coordinate 32,220 of JAQMWT010000224.1, forward strand.
TGCAGCACCTGGGCGAATGGATTGCCGAAAGACGCTTCATAACACTCCGTAACGACGTGTATCAAGATTCGAACAAAGCAACGATATTGAGCGTCCACCCATTCAAACGGCGACTTTCGAGTCATGAACGGGCACTTGCCTTTTCCGCCACCGCCGCTGTAATACGCCTCAATTAGGTTGCGATGATCTTCGTCGTCAAAGGTGCGCTTGGAAATCCGCTGCGACGTGTACATGTAGTGCCGAGCCGAGAACGCCATCAGGGAAGAGTGCTTTGCCTGGCTGGGCATGGCCATGAAGTATCTCGTAATATCAGATTTGCCCTTCGAGGCTGCCACAACGCCCACGGCCGCCACTACGCCCTCCTTTTCTTGGTCTGTCTTCTGTTTCTTGGTGAGCTGTTGACGTCCCAGCTCGTCCTCCGGATGCGCAGCCTTGAAGTGGGCAAGGGGCTTGGTCGTCTGCCATGTGCCTTTCTTGAAGTCTCTCGTCACCTTCAGGCGCTCCCAGCACCGGATACACACATGCGTCGCCTTCCCACTGACGCGGCCAGGGTGATTTTCCTTCAGTCGACGCACGCAGTCCCACACCTTGGACCTGGTTGATCGTCCACTTTTGCCGGGTGTGTTCCACGTCAGCATCGACGTCGCAGTCGGCTCGTTCTTGTGCTCCTCCTTCTGTTCCGCGTATTCCTCCTCATCATCAACATTTTCCTCCAGGTAGCGCGGCTCGACTTCGCTCATCAGACTTGGCCGTCAGCCAAAGTGAATGAACGTGAAGTGAACATTGGACTTCGGACGAAAATTTTCGGTGAAGTGAAGTGAAGTGAAGTGAAGTGAAGTGAACCAAATTCAGTGAACCTAGTGAAGTGAGGCCAGTGAATTCGCAACGTTAGTTACGTGTCGAGAGTCATTGGCAACAGCAGCGCGTCGCGGGTCCGCGAGGGACCGTCGCCGGCCGTGTGGACAGGATCGCAGCTGGCCAGCACAGCCTCCATCACAGCCACCTTTCGGGGGGAAAAAAACGCGGCCTTCGCAGGAAACTGGGCGGTGACAATCGCTTCGTTGGCTGGGGAGAGTGCGGCGTGGGGGATTCAGCGACGATAACGGCTGCTTTTCATGGAGAGGCCGCCCACACAGACCATACTGGCCGAAAGAGCCCCAGCAGCCGGGACAAATCGCGCTGTAGGTTCCAAGTCAAATCATGTGGAAGAACGCTAGACGGCCGCACAGCAACCGGCTCTAGTCTCCACCGACGCAAAAAAGGACGCGGGTTTGTCTGCTGCTGCGCGTGATGCCGAAGATAAGACCCTCATACCAAACTCTTTCGTTTTTTCGTTAGTCACAGCTGGAAGAAGAAGATGCCGGCGGTTGGACCGATATTCTAATTCACCGACAAGCGCGCGGTGTCACATTGCATCTCAACCACGCGGAGTTGGCTGTCGGGTAAAGCAAAAGGCCACGTCACCACGCGCGACATCCGCGCCACGGTGCAATTAACCCCAGACCACCCGGGCTGGAAAAGCCTGCAGTATCTTCACGAGCTGAATAATGTCCCCAAGAGCCCGACGAACCAAGCGCTGTCCTCCGCCGAAGAAGGAATTCGTGACATGGAAGGCAAAGCGTCGGCCTTAAGAAATGGTATGATCATCAGACAATTTGGTACTGGTTTCGGCAGCCAAGCTCAAGTTGATTTCCCGCCGAAGTCACTGCAGGCTTTAAGGGACACCCGTGTTAGAGGGTAGAGTTGTTAAATCGGATTACTATCGAGGCTGGTCGGGTGATTTCGCCAAGACTAAGCGTTGGCTTCACGATGACGAATCAGAACAGGTGCAAAAGAACATCGCAATTTTTAGCAACGTCGACATCATCCGTACCCGTTCATGCGACTCGTCGCTGGCGGCTGCGCGACAGCGCGCTCTGCAACCCCACCAAACTCAAGAGAGGACAAGTGCCCGAGCACTCCTCGCGTCGCCTTTGGAATCGTACGTTCTTTCGGTGCCCGTCAGAGGAGAGACGAAGGTGACGCGGGCAAAGTCGACGAAGAATCACAAACTTGCGCCGGAGTACTCTCGTCGTCCACGACGGAACCTTCGCTCGATTAACGCGAGGCTGACGGAAAGCTTCTAATGAATTTTCGTACCGCGCCCTGCACGGCAACTATAATAACGTGTGCCTTCGTCTGATCATATCATCATCATGAGAGTCGCATAGTTACTTTGTTGCAGAATTCCTTTCCCACAATCCTTAACCCGCGACTCGTAGACCAAGTCGGTCGCAATGGTTGCCTCTCGCGCCGCAGCGGGCGATCACTCCCGCGCGTCCGACGAAAGGCGTCGACGCCAACGCGAGCTCGAAACAGACAGGCGCGACGGCGAGACGCTTCAGAGGAAGAGACTGGTCGAAGAAGACAGCGGCGGTAGACGGTCAATGAAACGACAACTCGAAGAAGGCAGCGGCAGGCGCATCGTCCAACTGACGTGCGTTTGAGTTTCAGGCTTATCGTAGTATTGACATGTTCTCGCAGCAAGCGAGGCAGTTGGGAAGCTCGCCGAGAGGAGGAGGAAGATGACGTGCGGTGGAGGCGAAAAAGGCATCGCGGCGACGACAACTATCGGAAGAGTGCGTCGCCGCTCGTCGCGGTAGATGACGGGAACGCGCAGACGAAAATGTCAGCGTTGGCGATCCGACAAGAAGAACTCGTGCGCGCCATCTTTTCCGGGGGTCGCGACATAACCCTTGTGAGCAGGCGCGTCGAGCAAAGGCGAGGAGGCGTTGGATTATCGCCGGGGCCGCGCACACTTCAAGGTTAGCTTCGCTGTTGTTCCGCATGACCCCTCCCCGTAGGCTTCACGCGGACGCCGGCACCGGACCAGCGCCCTTGTTTGGTGCGTCTTAACACTCGATTTCGCAGGCCGAGCGCATCGTACGACCATATCGAAGTTTCCGATAGTCGTCGGTCACGCTTTAGCAGGCGAGAACATCGGCGACGACTCGAGCATCGAAGAAGTGAGTGCGTGAATCGGCGGCGTCGGTGAGAGGTCGCACAGGGCGACGGTCGTACGATTCGGAGAACGACGAGGTCTCCCGGCATCGTGCTGCCGACGCGAAGGCGTTGTTCGCGGCTATCGAGGACTTCATCGAGGGCTACGACGTGGACGCGAACGCCGCGTCGCGGCTCCGCGGGCTCAGCAAGCCAGCGATGCGAGCCGTGCTCGCGGAAGGACCACTCGACGGCCGCAATGTGAGCGCTGTTTTGGTGTCGCGCATAAACCGCCTGCCGCCGACGGACAAGCTCGAGCGCAATTACGGCACGCCGCCTATTTCGCCTCGTCGAGGTTACAGACGTTCTCCCGACGAGCCCGCAGCGCGGACCGGCGCGAAGAATGTCCTACCTAAACCCGACACGCGCCGGAGCCTGTCTTCGTATTCTAGTTCGGGGTCTTCTGACTCGCACGGGGACGATAACGACGACCGCGACGACTCGCCTCGCGAAGACGTCGGCGACGACAAGACCGATTCTCGCAAGGGCTCCTCCAAATGGGATGCGGCGCCTCGGCCCCTTGACGACCCCGGAATTCTCTTCGCCGGCCAAAATCATCCGGACGCCGCGCTCGCGCCCTCGCTGCTGGGCGCGGCCGCACCTTTTGGTCTCGGCTCGGCCGCCGCCGCCGCGCTCGCCGAGCAGCAAAGAAAAAAGTCGGTGGCACCATCTGGCGGCGGTGGTGAAAAGAGCAGCGACGGAGCAGCCGCTCCTGAGACCATCGAGTCGTATCAGTCGTCGACGGCGAAAATTCTCGCACGCCAGCAGCGCCACAACGAGCTCTACATCGGTAACCTCTTGCCAGATACGACGTTCGAGACGCTCGAGGCGTTTTTGACGGGTATTCTTGCCGCGCTGGCCAGCGCCTTGCCGGGTGATGCCACGAAGGCTGCTCTCGTGGACAGTGCACCCATCGTGTCCGGTCGCGCATGCTCACCGATTGGAGAATCGCGCGGGCGAACCGATCACGCGTTCATCGAGTGCAGCAACGCGGACGTCGCGTCCACTCTCTGCTTGCTGAACGGCATCCCCGCCGTCGGTATTGCCGCCGGGACCAAAGCCATGCTGCGCATCTCGAGGCCCAAAGGCTTTGTTCCACCTCCCCGTGGTGACCGCTCCGCTATCACGATCCCTGTCGAGGTGCTTCAAGCCCTCGGCATTGACCCCGCGACGGGCGTGCCGTCTTTCGACGCTGCGTTGTCGGCGGCGCAACAACACTCCGAACTGCTCGCAAGCGCGCAGCTTGGCGTGGCGGATCGCGTCAAACAACCGGCTGGGGGAGTGCCACCCTCCTCGTACGTCTGCCATCGCTGTGGCATCGGCGGTCACTTCGTCCAGGATTGCCCTTCGCTCGCGCTCGGCCTGCCGAGCCTTGGCTTGCCTCCGAAGGGCTACGTCTGCCGTCGCTGTGGGGTGTCTGGGCATTTTGTCCAGGACTGTCCGCAAAAACTCCTCGAAAATGCGGCAAAGTTGGCAAGCACCTTCGTGGGCCCGGGTGGAGCGTCTCCGCGCGTCGATGCTGAAACCCTCGCCGTCGTTGCCGCTGCCCAGCACCAGCAGGCTGAGGCGGCCATGCAGCAGGCATTGAAATTGGCTCACCACCAGTCCTCGGACCTTACTGCGAAGCACGACGTGCCCGGTGATATGGCGCGCCGGAGCACCACGCAAGAATCGTCGTCGCTCGGGCGGAAAGAGGACACGGACCACCCCGAATACGACGACGACGACGACCGCAACCGAGGGGACAGCAATGTGGTCGCGGCGCCTGCTGCTGCTGCTGCTTCTGCTTCTTCTTCTTCTTCTTCTTTGAAGGAGAGCCACCTGCCGGCGTCGAAGGCATCAACGACTCTCAAAGAGGCACGGTATCGTGCGGCGCTCGCTGCGGGTGAAATTTCTCATGAGCAGTACGAGGCCGCCCTGTCAGCACCGACACACCGCGCGCACTCGCCAGCACTGGCTTCTTCTTCGTCAAACCAAAAAGAGATGGCAGACCTGCGCGAGAAAATCACCGAGTCAGTGCCACCTTTTTTCGTTGCAAGTAACGTCCCGTTTAGGTACGCGCGGCGCAAAAAGAGGCAGTCGGATGCCGCGCCTCCGCCAAGCAAAGTTCCCGGGGCTCTCGCTTCAAAGGCGGTGCGCATCACGTGGGCCCATGCTAAACTCTACGGGCAGCTGGGCGTCGCGGTCTCTTGGAACGCTAAAACCGCGCGATATTCTGTCCGATTGCGGTCAAAACGAAGAGCAGTGGAGATGCTCGCCGGGCACGTCGAAGCGGTCGCTGACGAGGCTCTGGCAGCGAGCGTGTGTGCAGACGTGGCCGCGCAGCTACCTGGAAATGACAACGACGATGGTGACGGAAACAAGAACGCGTTGCTGACGGCACACCAGCCGAGCCATCAGCTTACTACTGCAGGCATGATCTCCTCTAATACGCAGCAGCCGAATCTGCAGACTGTTGCGGCAGCCCCGACTTCCACAAGCAACCCAGCGATTGTAGCTCGAAACAACAACCAAAGTCGGTACGTATCGGCGACAGATTATGTGCAGGAGCGGCAAAATTATCTTATGAACCAAGTCTTTGGCAGTTCAGGCGGAGGAGACCTGGACGCGTCGCAACCTGCGGAGAGTCCGTCGTCCGGACCCATAGGCGTCGCAAACATTTTTGATAGTTCAGGCGGAGGAGCTGTGGACGAGACGCAACCTACGAAGAGTCCGTCGTACGGACCCATAGACGTCTCGAACGTCGAGGATGCACAAGTTGAGGAGCCGTCGGCTTCCCGATACACGGGACAGTGCATCGAGTACGATGAGGAGAGAGCCGAGGGGCTAATTCTTCCGGACGATGGCGGTGAGAAGTTGGTCTTTCGTGGTGCCGACGTGGCCCAAGGAGACTCTGTTCATTTTTCGCGTGGGTCAGACTCTCAAGGCCGCGTCATAGCCGTAGAGGTCGCGAGGATCGCCGGCGAGATGCCTGATGCCTACGACACTTCTGGGTCAGCCCAACATGCTGCCTCACAAGAACAACAGTCTACTCTCATTCCCGGCCGCTCCATAGGCGTTGTCAAATGGTTCAATCGCGACAAGAGGTCGTTTGGGTTTATCGGGGCTACGGACGGGAGTGGCGATGTTTTTATCCACGAAACCGACGTCCCTCAATCGATGATGCTGAACAAGGGAGACGTTGTCGAGTTCTCACGCTACGTATCGTCGACCAATCGTGTAAAGGGGTGTGACATCAAAGTCCTCAATGCCGCCCCCGCGAAGAGCAATTTGACGCCGTTGCAGCCGCCACCCGTGCCAATGGCTGGTATGCTTCCTAATGGGGGCGTCGCGCCGTTTCCTCCGGGGACGCTGTCGGAAGCGCCGCAGTACGCGCCATCCCCGGGTCGATTACTCGGAACGGTGAGATGGTTTGACAACGACAATCTTAGATATGGCTTCTTGGTTCCTGACTCCAGCAGTAACGAGGAAGTGTTCTGCCACCTGCTCGATGTCATCAGCGGCGAGAGGCTCGGCCCTGGGGACCGCGTCGAGTACAAGCTCGTCTCGAATGCCAACCAAGGCCGTATCGAAGGCCGGCGTTTTTGCTAAAAGAAATATCTTGCGACTAATGTATTCATAGGTCCAAAGGCCGTCGAAATCATCAAGATCCATGGACCACCGCAAGTATTTGGGATGTCCCCCGTAGGACCAACGCCACCGCTGCACGGGGTACCGCCACTTCCGCCTGGATTCTATGGCGCCACTACGTTGTCTTCGCCGCCACCACCGCAGCCAGGCCAGCCATCACCGTCACAATCATCACAACATCGACCGGAGGAATTTATGTTTGATGGCATTCGTCTCAGTGGAATAGTCAGGTGGTTCGATCATCAAAAGAACTTCGGCTTCATCACTGCCGAGCAAGGCAGCGAGGACATTTTCGTACACGGTGGTGATGTAGCAATCAGAGCAATTTGTTCCTGTTTTCGTTTCCCTCAATGTGGTTCTCACAGGTCGCCGATTTGCTTATGGTTTCTGGTTTGCCTGTCGAGTCTTTTACCGAGTCATTTTTGTCTGGTTTCGGGATCGATCCGTTGATTGCGAAATGCGCAGGTTCAACATGGTTAGCTGTCGCGGCCGGCCCAAGGCAGTCAATGTCAGCATGAGACTATTACCTGGCGTCCCTATGCAGCCTGTCGCAGCAACACCATTTGCTGCTGCCATGGCGCAACAAGCAGCAATAGCAGGAATTGGCCTCACACCACCTTCCTCGATCGCACCGCTGCCCCCTCCTACATCCTAACTCGGGACGTTGTTCACTTCAAATGGTGCTGCTGAGCGGTATAAATCCCACGCTGATTCATGTTCGACATTCGATCTGATCGATCTCCAGCGACATTCTCTGAACGAATTGTCCTCGACACCCTGGACATGTAGTTTATCCAATGGCGACGCCGGTGACTGACCCCACCTTTCGACCGGCGAGCTTCGGACGTTTTTAGAAATATGAGGCCTATGTTGGTAGCTGACTTCGCTTATAACTCATTCGGAGTTCAAGAAGTCCGGCTGGATGTCCGAAGTGTTTGAAATTGATGCGATCGTGGCCTTGGCCTTCGTCGAGGGATCCCTCAATTTCCCCGCTTGAAGTCGAGACCTCGCTTTCGAACCTAGCCGCCCACCGAGCCCCTCTTGCTCGACTTCGTGTCAGCAATGTTTCTCCATTCACTGCGAGGCTCGAGCTTGAGGTTCCGTACTAGAATCCAGATGAACGATATATAGTACGTAATATGGACCGACCCCCTCGGAAATCTGAAGCGCAGCTGCATCGCTGCTGTTGACCTGCGTACGTGTGTTTTGTCTCTGTCTTTCTCTTCCCCTGCGATCCTCCATTCCGCGCCTGGGAGTTTCGTGCCAATGCAGGTAAGAAAGGCCGTGCGGCCATAATTGCGGCACTGCGTTCAGCGGCAGTGTCCTTTCGTGGTCATGATGTTGCCATCTCGCGTCCGTGTCCCACGGTCGGGGGTCTCAAAGGCAAGTGCAATGTCTCACGTGGTGAGTCATACAACTGTTACTAACGAGACTTATTCGTTGTGATCCGTGAACGAGCGATAGCAGACTACGTTTTCGTTAGTAGTTAAAGGTCCTGACTGCAAGGGCAGAATGTTTGCCTTTTGAGGTATCATCGTATCCAATTGTATCTAGCGATGAATGTGCTTCCTTTTCTGTACACGCGGTTGCGCAGACAAGACATCTCGAAGCAGTCTACACGAGAACAACGATCGTCGTTCGTGTGCTCGCCAGCGGGTTGCGCGAGTGGTGGCTTGGTGCGCGAATATATCGTCGCGTTCCAAGTGTTGTTGTTCACGGTGCTGCGAGAATGATGGTCTGGAGGCGTTTCTTCAAAGAGAGCGATTGTTCGCCACAGTACGCGACGGTGTCCTCCCTCCCTAAAGTTCGCTTGTGAGCAATGACGCAGGTCTCCATCGTCGGATAGAGGGTCGTTCCTATCCAGGCGCGATAGCCGAGTCGGCGGACTGCGCTTTTTCGGCGTCTCTCTTCGTTCGCTCAACCTCGAGGCATTGTTGACCTCGTCGCAGGTGGGCGATGTGTTCGGGAGGGCGCGTTCGTGTGTCTCAGACAGAGAAGCACGAGGAAGAGACACCAAAATACCGGCAATGCCGCAGTCCGCGCTCGGGATGTCCGTGGTCGCCGGTCCGACCGACAAAACTCCCCCCGATCGAGTTTGACCCGGCTTCGTTTGAAACAACAACCGAGATTGTTTGCCTGGACCTCGCTGAAGAGCTCCCGCTGGATGTGATCCTGCGCATGCTGTTTTTCCTTGGCGTGCCACAATTCTCGGTGATCTCGTGCGTAAGCTCGCGCTGGCACCAGGTCGCATCGACTGACACGCTCTGGAGGGAATTCTACCGCGAGCGCTTCAACTGCGAACAGCGCTCGGTGCGGCGCGAGGACGCACCACCGACACTCGAGCTTTCCTTCGCGACACCCGCGTCAGCGCGTGAGGTGACGCAAACTGCGCCGCTCTCGCCGCGGCCGCGCGTCGTCATTCGACGAATGCGCTCCGACAGCATCACCTCCCCCACCGAAAGCGTGGCGCTGTCGCCCTCGACGCCGCGCTCGCCGCGTTCATTCAGAAGCCGCTATCAACGGCGGCTTGAGAACCCGCTCATAGGCGACGCGGTCGAGGTGTCCTGGCACGGAAAATTTAGGCTCGAGAGTTGCGAAGTTCATGCCGGCTGCGCCTGGTGGGCGGCAAACATTGTTGATAAGCTCAAGCTCCACGACGAGCACGGCGACCAATGGTGGTACAAGGTCACCTTCCCGGGCTGGCAGGGCCGCTGGGATGAGTGGGTCCCGCGCGAGCGCCTTCGCTGGCCGACCAGGCGCGTCGATCCGAGCCTCGAAAGGCCAATCAAGCCACGCGACAGCGTCGAAGTCTGGTGCAGTTCCAAGAACGTTCCCGGTGCCTGGCTCGAGGCCAAGGTCCTCAAGATCAAGAACAACAAGTACCTCATCGGTCGGGCACAAACCATCAACGGCGACCCCATATGGGTTGACCGCTCGCGCATCCGACTCTCGCCCAAGGAGGAGCGCCGACGCGAACAGCACGCCGCCCGGAATCCGATTCTCGCGAAGATTGGTTTCTGTTCTCCCAGGAGAGGATCGACCATCAACGGCAGAATGCCATCCTTTGTCGGGCGGGGATTCGTCGAAGCCGACGAGCCCACGTTTACCGATGAGGCAGATCTTCTCGAGACCTAGTGACCGCACCATTCTTTGAGGTAAGACAGCTGCTTATGGCGCGATTACCGACTCACTTGCTTGAGTGATATCGCAGTTACACGGCTTGCCTCAGATTGCAACAACGACAGGTTCGAAGAGCTGACCCGGTATTCTTCTTTTCTACCCCTCTGGTCTTTTCCTCTTCCGACCACGATTCGTCGTGTCGTTAGCGCAACATAAGCTCGTCGAGTGTCCTACGTTGGTTACAATCGTGACTTGTTCACTCTCCAATACTGCAACTCTCGGCTTCGTTGGACTTTACCGACCCCGCCTTTCGTATGCTGCACGCGCGCGCGCGCTCAAAGACGGAGCGTGACATCGATGCTTCCCGTTCTTCTGTACTTGCTTGTCCAATTCCCAAAATAACAACCTATGCCCTCCTGATGCGCGGCGGCGGTGGATAGTGTCCCCATTATCAGGCTTGCCGGCAGCCCATGAAGACACTTCGCCGTTCAGTTTCAGCTGACCATGTCTAACCACAGTGCTCGAATGTGTGTGTGTGTGCGCGAGCGCGCGTACATACATTTGTATACTTTAGATCGCTGCGTCCTTGGTGCCAACTAACTACCTGCGAAAGATGAGCTTTTAACCAAGTAGCGCGGGAGGTTTGTGTAGTTGCATTCCCGCTTGTTACAAGGCTACGAGAAAGAAAGTTTCTCGACTTCTTTCGAGGGGCTAAATTGAAATGGCGGGTCTTTTCGAAAGATGGGTGGCTTCGTGTGGTTGGCAATAATACTGGTGGGGCGGGGTGACTGTCTGTCTCAGAAGAATTCTCGTGCCGTTATTCTCGGAGTGAGGCTCGAGGCTCCAGTTCAATCCATGTCGTCATAACTCTGTTGTGCTGTACGGAGCGGGAAGACTATAGGCCTACTTTTCAGTTCCTTGACATGGATAACGAGGCGAACATCGGGTCTCGCAAGGCTAAACGCCAATGACGCAACGGGAAATGGAACCTCTTCCAAGGCGCAAAATCCGCGGCGTTTGGCCCATTCTCGCATCGAGTAGCGCGAAGAGGGGATGCACAAAGACAACTTGGTCGACCCGTCGACTGTTGCTGCGTCTACCACTCGCTCGAGGAGCCGCTGGCCGACGCATAATCCACGGAACCTGCGTTGGACGGCTAAAAACCTCAGAGCCGCAAGATTTGCCGTCATCGAGAAGCATGCGACACCCAACAGGCAGCCGTCCCTCGCGGCTTCGACGCACATCCAGCGACACATTGAGTCTTGAAGCATTGCTTCAATAGTGGCGGCGTCTACGAGCTGTCCCTTCCGGAACGCTTCCGGGTGCGGCCATTCCTCATCTTGGTACGCTTCGTTGAGAAGCTCGCAGATAAGGCCGGCATATTTCTTGTCCGAACAGACGGCGAGAGGAGACTTGGCCCCGGCTCCAATCTCCACAAACGCAAGCGACTGCGCAATCATTTGCACCGCGTCTTCGCGTCCACGAATTAGCTTCTCCTCGGCTTCTGTCAGCGGCCGCGTCGGCTCGGTGCACTCATCCTCGTCTGTACACCACTTTGATGCTGGGAGTTGTCCCTCGCCCACATCACGGACTCGCTGCACAAACTTTGCATCGGACGCCACCCGTTGATGAAACATAACGCGACGGCGCGGCGGTGACACCAGGGGTTTTGATTGCAAAGAGGATGGGTTAGGAGGGTAGCATGAAGGATGTGGGTGGGTTCGTGGGGTATGAGGGATGTGCCTGACGGGCGGAGATAAGTACGCGGGACCTAGTCGGGGTCATCACCGAGGCGTGGGGCAGGAGGGTAACTATTGCCGACCACGTCACTATACATTCCTGGATAACACTGTGTGTAGTTACTGTGAAGTAGTAGAATCTGACAAGATTCTGAAATGTCGCTATCCTGTGTTGTCTGATTCACTGTTGACCGATTTTTTATTGAAGTGGCTTTTTTTTCAATACTCTCGGGGGCTCTTACGCCTCGGGATCCGCCCCCCGAGCCCTCCGCGCGCTGTTAGATTATTTTCGGGCGGGCGCATGCCCCCCGAACCCCCGGACGGCTGCCGAGTCGCCTTTCGAATCGTTGCCGCGAGCCCGGGCCTCTTTAAGGGCACGCGCTGCACATTCAAGAACATCCACCGGTACTCGCTCGAGAGAGCTGGGTCGAAGGTGAAGATGGCCGCAAGGTCGAAAACACCATCATGATCCCGGGGATCACGCTCACCACGGACGACGAGCTCCCGTTCGTCCTCCGTCAACGCCAGTTCGCAGTCCGGCCGGCCTTCGCCATGACCGTCAACAAAAGCTCCATGGGCAGACCATGAAGAAGTCCAGCTACTGGATGGAAATGCCGCTTCCGTTGGCCCTTTTTTTGCATGGAACTGGTTCCTTATTTAGAAAAATCGAATAACCAACTAAGGCAGTACGCGACGTAACTTTCGAAGCGCCCTATGATGGTGGATGGTATTTGGAGGTTATAGTCGCATGCGCCTTCGCCATTGGCAGCGTACCTGGCCGCTGAAGATGTCGACACGTGTTCTCGCAGCAGCGGTGAAAACCTTATTAGATCAAGGGTTATCCTGGAATCAGCAGTCGTAGAGGCCAGGCGCACGAGGCCGCAAACCTTGCCCAAGAGAAGGGCGCAGTACTCCCTAGGTTTATTCGTATCCTCTGCAAGGAAAAACCATTATTTTTTTCTGGGTGGTCTCTACGTAGTGCGACGCACGTTTGCGTTTGCCATTTCCACCGCGCACAATCTGTGGTTACGGAGCACTGGGAGTACAATAAAAATCTCCACTACTCAAGCGACTTGATCGAAGGTGAAGTGAGCGGGTCTTCGCCGCTTTTTCACGGGCCCAACGACCTCGCTTCTGGCGACGACTTCGTCGAAGGTGAAGCGGGCGGGTCTTTGTCGCTTCTTTTCGGGTCTCAGGACCTCGCGGTTGGAAGTGGGCTTGCTGCCCTCCGATTCAGAAGCGCTCACCGTCGCAATGGTTCGCATGTGGACTGGAATCTGGGGCGTTAAGATCATCACCCCACCCGTCAGTAACTCGGAGAGTTTTGCCTCGCGGCCGTCGAGCTCGGCGAGTTCGCCAAGCGGGCAGAGGCCGTGATCCGTGACCTGGCTGTGAGACTCCTCGAGTCGCTCCCGCACCGCCTTGATCATTGCTCCGTGCGGTGTGTCGACGCACTCGACCTCGTCCTCGCAGTCAGTGTTGATCGACAGGACGTGGGGCTGCTGCGCGGGAGAGACCTTTGTGAGATCGTTCTCCGCGTTTGTGTCGTGGGGGTTGGGCGAATAAACGAAGCTCCTGTTGGCGCCACCGTGGCGGCGGTTCCTGATGACGAGCATGGTTCGTTTTTTTTTGACTACCTCCATTTTTCTTCTTTTCGTGACCGTTGATAAACGGACTGGATCGACGAAATGCCCAAGACGAAGAAGCGACGCATATCAAGTCCTCCGCCCCCGCAAGCGGCGGCGGCGACCACAGAAAAAGACAGCGTGATTCCCCGGTCGATGATCGTGCGTCGCGGACGCGCGTCGAAGGCTATATTGGAATTGGTGTCTGATTTGCGGCACGTGATGGCGCCGAATACGGCGGAGCGGCTCCGCGAGAGCCCGTCCCATACCCTCAAGGACCTCGTAAAGGCGGCGACGACGTTGGGAGTGACCCACTTGGTGATGGTGTCGCAAGTCCAGGAGCACGTGAACCTGCGGATCGCGAGGCTGCCGGCGGGTCCGACGCTGAGTTTTAAGGTCGCGTCGTTTCAGTTGGCGCGCCGCGTTCGCGCGGAGCAGGCGAAGCCCTTCGGGAGCACGGCCGCCTTGTTGACGAGCCCGTTGTTGGTGCTCAACAATTTTTCCTCCGATGAGCCGCACATCAAGTTGCTGCGAATCGCGATGGAAGCGATGTTTCCGGCGATCGACGTCGCGACGGTCGAGCTCGCCGACTGCCGCCGCGTCGTGCTCTGCCAGTACGTCGGCGACGATACGGTCGAAATCCGTCATTACGCGATCAAGGCCAAGCTGGTGGGTGTTTCCAAGCCGGTCCGGCAAATCCTCGAGGCCCGGCGCCCCCCCGACTTGAGCAAGCTCAAGGATGTCGCCGATTTCCTTCTCACAACAACAGAAGACGACAACGACAGACCGGCGCCGGAGGAGGATGCGAGCGTCGTGCTGCCGACAAACTACGTCGGCCGGGGGAACGCGGCCCAACGGACCTCGAGCATCGGGCTCGCGGAGCTTGGGCCACGACTCGCGCTTCGGCTCTACAAGGTCGAGAAGGGCCTCGCTAAGGGCGACGTCCTTTTCCATGCCTTCGCTGCCCCGGAAAAAGCCGCCGCCGGCGCCGCCTCTGGGTAAGTGTGAGTAATGTAATTGTGTGAAGAAGGGTTAGTTAGTTAGTTAATCAAAATTATTATGTGGTTCATCACCATCATCATCATCATCATCATGAGCTTGTTCTGGTGGTGCGTTGCTGGCGCAGGGTACCGCGCACGGGATGCGGCCGGCCGCGCGAGTCGCGTCACGGAGGTAACGCGGGTGGAAGCATCTGCGGCGAGCGGCGAGATGCTGGTCTCGTACCTTCTCGCCGACCAGCCCGTGGTCATCCCAGGCGCCGTATCGGAGAAGACGCTCGCGAGGCTCCGCGAGACCGCGTTCTGGGCTCCGGGTCGAGCACCCAAATGGTTTCTTGAATATCTTGGCTCGCTCGAGGGCTCCCTGTCCTACGCGAACGTGTCGAGATGGGGCTGCAGACGCACGGCAAAGCAGTGCTCGGTCGCGTGGTGGTACTCGGGGGCGTCCCCTTCGTCGTGGCGAAAGAGGGGCGCGCCGGCGGGGGGCGGGAGCGGCGCGTACATCCACACGGACGCGCTGTGCGTGCCGTCGTGGTCCCTGCAGGTCGAGGGGTCGAAGGAGTGGACGTTCGCGCGTCGAACCCGGGCGGAGAACGCGGTACCGATTGGCGACGAATTCTTCGGAACGGACGCCTACGCGACGACCCTGAGACCCGGCGACCTCATGCTCTTCTTTAACGGCTGGCACCCCCACTCGACAAACCCCGTCGCGGGCGAGGCGTTCACCGCGAGCGTTCACGGCGTCGTATCCTTCGACGACCTACCGTCGCGCCTCTGGGGGCGAGACGGCGTGCGCGCCAAGCTCAATACGTCGCTCGCAACCCCATCGACCCGTCTCTTCTGCCCGGGGGTCCGGGAGTTTGGCGGCTTCGACGCCACAGAACCCGAACCAGACTCGCTCGACTGTCCTCTCGCGACGCCGTCGGTTTCGCGAACGCTCGGCGACGGACCCTTCGACCGGATCGCTGCTGATCTGGGGTACTTGTCGGCGCCGGCGGCGGGCGACTTTGACGGCGACGGCGATCTCGACCTCCTTGTCGCGCAAGGCCACGGCCCGCTATCGTATTACGAGAACGTCGGCGATCCCCAAAACCCTCGCTACGAACGACGACGCGACCTTCGTCTCCAATACGAGGGCCGCGTCTTGCACCCCGCCCCTGCCGTCGGGCCTTCCGGAGTCATCGCGGTCGGCTTGTACGACGGCGCTATCTTGTTCGTGGGTATTGACGGTCTTCCGAAACGTCCAAACCTCGAGACTAACCTCCGGAGACCCGCGCCCCTCTTCTACGACGCCGACGGACGCGTCGACCTCCTCGTCGGATCCGAAGAAGGGAACTTTTTGCTCTACCGAGGGCCAGCTTTTGAGGAGGCTATCTCCTTGGACGCCGATGACGCCCTCCGCCGCTCTCGCGTCGTCCGCCTAGCCGCCGGCTCCGTCGGCCCGGCGACAATCCTCGTCGCCGACGGCGCTATTCCGCTCCTCCGTTACGCCGCGATGCGCGATGCCAAGCTTGTCCTTGTCGAGGACCTCCACGATTCTCCTTTGAAGCACCTTTCCCTCGATGCCCTCAACGACTTTTTCCCCGTCGAAGTCGCCGCTTACCCCTCGCCCCTCCTCGCGGACTTCGACGGCGACGGCGTGGACGACCTTCTCCTGGGGGGTCTCTACGGCTCCCTGCTTTGGTTTCCGGGCGCCCACGCTATCCCCGCTTCTTTCCGGGACTGACTGACTGACTGACTTACTACGAGCCACCTTCCGACGACGACGACAACGGCGGCGCAAAAAAGGTTGCGCCCGCGTGTCCTCGCTTCTCGGCGTGCCAGCACCCCCTTCTCCTAACCCTGACCCTAACCCTTATTACAATTAATCATCATAACCCGGCAGACGCGACGCGACGATAATATACTATATGGGCAGGGGAGCCTACGGGACGGTCGAGTTCTGGGACGAGTGGTACGCCGAGGACGACCACGCCGACTACGACTGGTTATTAGCCTGGGATGACTTTGGGGAAGCGATAGAATCGTTGATCGGGGACCACGACAAGCGCGTGCTTGTGGTCGGGTGCGGGAACTCGCCGTTCTCCTCGGAGCTCTTCGCGCGCGGCTACCGAAACGTCGTCAACGTCGATAATTGCGAATCGATCATTGCCGTCCAACGCCTCCGGTACCCAATGCTCCGATGGCTCGTCGGCGATGTCCGAAGCCTCCCCTTCAACGACGGAAGCTTCGACCTCGTCTTAGACAAGGGCTGCCTCGACAATTTGTATTGTTATGTCGACACGACCGCGGCCGTCGCCGCCTTCGTGAGTAATGTGATCAATTTTTCGTCATTATTTCGCAGATTCGCGAAACGAGGCGTCTTCTCCGGGCAGAATCCGGTAGATTTGTTGTCGTATCGTGTCACGACGAGGCGACGACGCGGGATTCTTTGAGCCTGGCAAATTGGCGCTTTTCGATCCTCCGCGTTCCGAACCCGCGCTGGCCGCGCATTCGCGTCGAGACCTACGAACTCGCGCTCTGCGAGACCGGCGCTTCTGACCACGACCTCGCCGCCGTCCTCGGAGCTGCCGTCGCGAGGACGCGGCTTTGCCGCCGCGACGATACACTGGCGGCGGCAGCGGCGACGACGGGGAGATGTGGTACCGGCTCGCTTCCATCGAGACTTGCGCACCTCGAGCGCCGATCCTCCGGTCGCCGCCACTCCGATCTCATCGGGGACGAATGATTTTTTTTTTTTTTGTGGTTTGCGGCAACTCCCAGGCTCAACGAGCCAGATCGGACGAGCGCAGAAGGGAAACTCTTTTAGGAAGAAGTGAGAATGCAAAGGCGGGGGGCGGGTGGGTAGAGAGAGTAGCGGCCCAGGCGTGGTGTTTTTGTTTTAATTTATTAATATTAGCGTCAAACGCGGGTACGGGGATTTTCAAAAAAGCTGGGTAGGGAGACGCGCATGGAGCGGGTTTGGCGGGTACGGCTGGTCCGGGTTGGAGAGATTTTTTGACCCTCCCCGGGTATATGGTAGAGACTGTGTGCAGTCTTCGGCGTGTACAGGCCATTCCGCTTGCCACACATGGTACTACTACTACACAAGGTAGGGAAAATTTTTGGCCCTAACTCCTTAAGGGCATTAGGTCCCATAGAAGCGTTCACACTGACAATGAGGAATGAAGCCTCCATTAATTAAACAGAAAACCCCATACCTGACGGTACGCACCTGGAGGTCTACTCCTTGTTGGAAGTGAACCGCAGATCTAATTCTTCATAATCTGAAAGTGATAATGGCGGAAGGGTAAGGAAGGAAAGAGGGAAACCCGTATTACGGAAAGAAAACCCTCTTGTGGAGATAGGTGTGAAAGGAGTGAGAAGTTCCAGTGTCGTACACATAGTAGTGTACCTCTCTGGACCCCCCCAACGTGTGAAAGAATGGTGTATGCATTTCAGACGTTCTTGAGGGCGGAACTTGGGTAATGTACATAGGAGCAGCGAACAAGTGAACAAACAACAACAAGACATTGGGAAGTTAACATGACAGATTAATTTATGAGGTCGGGCGCGTCGTGATATTGCGCAAAGAAGCGGTATCCACAACATCAGATGTGTGGTCCAATACATCCTCGCTATTATCTTCCAGTTCCTTTAACTCTGGAGAGGAAGAATTATGATCTTCGGAGGATTGGTCGTTAGCAGTATTGTTCGTAGTCATAGCATCACTCAAGGTGACCCGGGGTGCCATAACAGACAAGAAGAAAGACATAGCTGCATCCGGTGTTAAAGCATGCAGGTCCAATGCCGGGATAACATGGTCCTGTGCATCAGACATAGCGGCATGTAAGTTATGAGCTGCATCGTCAATTAGAGCTTGCTGTGACTCATTATATGTGTTTGGAGGAAACTGTCCAATAGACGAAATAAGCGATCGTGAAATTATGTGGACAAAGACAGCTAAGGTTGGTATTACATTATCTTTATGCATCTGGAGGCTTGATAGTATGTTATCCAAGAGCGCGACATGTTTAATATTCTCGGTTACTTGAGCGTTTAATTTGTCGTAAGCTTCTTGTACCTGGGTTAAGTTCTTTAGCGCAACCGATAGCTGTTGATCTCGTGCCATCACTTGCTATTCACTGTTAGTGAGACGTGAGGATAAAGATTGAATCTCTCCTTTTAACTGGCGTAAAGATTCAACCACATTGTCATTAGATATGTCTTGCGTGGACTCAGTGGATGGAGTTTCGACTGGTGCTGGTGTTACACCTTCAGATAATGTATTATCTGAAAAGGCATCAATTATAGCAGAGGGATAGCCAACCTGGACTAGCACGCTTTTAAAAGAAGATTGGTGCTCTGGTGAAAGTTGACGAAAGTAATTAAGCAATGGCGGTACCGTCTCGGAAGAAGTCGCGTTAAGTTGGTGAGAGACATCATTAACGAAGCGTTCAATGAGCACATTAAGTAGCTCATCAAGATTGGTCACTACACATGTTTTATCCTCAACAGACTGTAGTAATGACCAAGCCGCTACAATAATCTCAAGATTGACATTCGAGATATAAGGAAGCTGTAACAAGAGAGGAGCATTGTCGTCAGGGTTAATGATGATTTTAGAAGCATCGACGTTATGACTCGCCATACAATTCATGAGCGCCTCTTTGAGCAGCTTGTTGATAGCAATGGACTTTCCAAGGCGGAGAATGATAGCTCTCATGTGTGCAGCTGGATCATTATAACATGAAAGATGAAAAGATTGTTGATTATTGCGAATTAACGCTGTCCCGTGCAGCGACAGATTACACATGACACAAATCAACAGAAAGAAGGGACGCGGTACGTCAAAACAATGCGAGGCGTGTTGTTCAGACGCGAGATGATCTTCGATGATTTTAGTAATTTTGTCCGTTTTAAGCTCATCTTCAGTGCATATAACGAGTACAAGGGGTGTACCCGGCGTATTGGTTTTATTATAGCACCTGGTACACGCCACATGTACTTTGACAACCCCTTTAATGGGTGGATATCGATGCAAGCGAATACCTTCATTGGGCGGTCGGTATATTAGGGGCGTTCCGGATGCGCTTTGCCTTTAAACAGAGCAATGAACTCAAGAATTGGAGGTTGTCCACACAATTTGTTTGTTATGCCTCCGTAAGCAGCTGTTGGATGGACTGATGCCAACATTGAGGATCTTTAAGTGGTGGTAGTAGAAAGCTCGGTGGCTGGGTGCCAAGTGAAAGGACATTCCCTGACATCATCGCAGTTGCATCAAATTTACAATGCTTGAGCAGGAAGTACTCGGACTTTGCTGCATGCGGTTTTGTTTGTTGTTGGACAGTTGACTTCGGAGTCACGGGCGTGGACTGATTTCCTTGAGCAACCGAAAGGTATGTCTGATGTTTCCGATTAGGAGAACTGGTTGGAGCAACGCCTGGATTTAAAGCATTGAAAGGGGGGATAATGATGACACGCCACCGCGGCCACGGTTCAGTGCAGAATAACGTCGGCTCGCGGCATCCTTGTTCTTTGTGGGGTTCATGTTTGAGAGATCCCCGCATTGCGTATTTCATTTCACTTCACATTTTAGCGAGCCACGGTTCCGTTGTATATGAGGGTTAGTTTAACGTCATTTCAGACATAGTGAAGGGTAAGGGTCAACCATCTTGCTGAGCTATGGGTTGTTGTAAGCCAAGTAACGTGCGGAATCTGATGAAGAGCGGAGCTCCGAAGGGTTTAGTAAATCCGTCAGCAATGTTTTGAGTACCGGAAACATGATGTAGGTGTATACGTTTTAACTGTACGTAGTCGCGAATACGGAACCAGCGTGTGCTGATAGCTTTGGCCTTAGTCGCACTGTCGGGATTATTTGATAGATGGATAGCAGAAGCAGAATCCCCAAGTATAGGACTGTTACGTATGAACGACGTGTCCGATGGGAGAGGGTTGTCATGAGCATCATAATCTAGTAACAAATCTTTCCCTGGAAGTTGACGAAGATGGTATTGTGGGTTTATAGCGAATGCCATTTCCGTTAACAATTTGCGTAACCAGACCACATCATCGGCACACATATTAAGGCAATAAGTTCACTCTCATGCGTAGAAGTAGCTGTGATAGGCTGTAGTTTAGACTTCCAAGTGATGAGAGAACCGAACAAAAAGATGGCTTAACCGGTTGTAGACTTGCGGTCTTGTTCATAAGAAGGTGCGTTATCGGCATCAACGAACGCGACCAATGGATCAAAGTTACCTGAATTGACTTGTTATTTAGTGTAATCCAACATGGTTGCCATATCAGTGCGATTGCCGATGAGAAGTCTAAGATGGTCCATTAGTGCGGAAGAGCCAGAGTAGTACCAGAGTCGAAGATTGCGATTTTCGGGCTTGCGCAAATAGCGGAGAGTCCCTGTTAGTACTTGAACATGCAGAAATGCTGGATTATGCATTCCTCGGGAACAACGACTAAGGCTTTGGGATAGATCAGGGCGACAGGGCAACTGTACAAAAGTGAGCTTGCCGAGTAAGGTGGGGAAAGTGTGAAGAATAAACTTGTCCATATCAGAAGATGGCTCTCCAGTTTTATAAATGGTTGATGGTGACATCGGTGTAGAAGTGGGACGTAACTGCATCAAAATGGGTACTCTTCGAACAAAAATGCATCAAGTTTAGCTTGACAGTCCAGTGATATGGAACCGTCAGTAGTACGCGTGATGCGCATGCCTAAGATAGTATGAACTTCTTCAAAGGTGTCGACCGAGTATTCTTTTTTCAGGGCCTGCTGGAATTCACGACGTAGAGTTTCCGAAGTGCAGATAATAACAACATCATCCGCTGAGAGCGTGCAAATTAAAACGTAGCGTCAGCTTGGACGTTAGCGTAAATGCACGTATCTGTTCGGAAGCGTGTATAGCCTAAAGAATCAAAGAAGCTATTTATGGTTTGATTCCAACGGGGAGGACTTTGTCGTAATCCACAAAGAGATTTAAGTACTTTTGGGAGACGACGGCCTTGATATTTGGTATCTTCAGGATCGAGAAGGTAAATACCTTGTGGCAGTTTAACATAGACATGAGAATCTATGGGAGCTTGAACAAAAGCGTTAGGTACATCGACGTGGTAGACTGGAAGTCGCAGATGGGCTGCTAGCGCCAGAACACAACGGATGCCAGTAAGCTGTGCCATAGGGCTGAATGTGATGAAAAAAATCGGTGCCCAGAGAAGCTAAGAATCCTCGTAGGACCAGGCGTACTTTATGCTTGAGATATTGACCGGCAGCATTGGTTTTTATACGTAGGACGAAGCGGGTGTCAATAGGCTTTGAGTTGACCATTGGCAACGCGAGTTTAAAGTAGCCAAACTTAACAATATCAAAAATCTCTTTGGAGATAGCGGAGATATAAGCTTTACGATCAGCGTCTGAGAGACCTTTGAGGCAGTTCAACTCATATTCATCAATTTTGATATCTTTGGCTTGAATTTTATATTCGCCCGGACCAACAGTGCTGGGGTCGTGAGCCGTCGTAAGACGGGTAATTGCGTAAGACGCGACATGATCAGTAGTGTGAGCATAATCGGGGTCTTCGACAAGTATTAGTAGAGGAGCATCGCCAAAGTGGGCCTCAATGTAATGAGATTGCACGATGATGTCGTCTTCGATGGCGGAGAGGTGAGGCTCGGAGGCACCATAAGAAGCGTAATTACGATCCAAAATGGAATGGGGTGTGAGCAAAGCATAAGCATATTGAGCGTGAGGAACTTGAAAAGCGAGAGCATGTTCGGAAATGAGATGAACGAGAGCACGGGGAAGGTGAAAGTCTGTAAGGCTGAAGTCGTCGAAGAGATGAAATCCGGCAATGGATGGCTAAGGCTCCCATGACACAGAGCGGAAGAAGAGTGAGAAAGCGCTTGGTGAACGTGATGATGGAGGGATTATGTAAATTCCCCTTTTGGAGGTATAGCCGTCCAGTGGATGCCATGAACAATATGAAGGGAGTGGAGGGTGGGGTCGCAGAAAGTTATATACTGCTTGGAGAGGTCATACTTGAAGTCGGCAAGCGTACCACCAGCTTGTTTATAAGCGGCAACAGTTGGCGACGCAATACGAGTAAGAACGTCCTTGAGATTTGTTTTGCGACGAGGTTGAGGGTGATGAGGACCACGGGTGATACGGAGGACATCCTGGGAATAGAGAGAGCGATAAGATGGTAAAAGGGGCAAAGTGTTGGAGGACACTTCAGATGGAGGTGTGGTGGCGGAAGCAGCGGGTGCAGAAGCAGCTGGAGCACATGCGGGAACGGGAGAGGGAGCATGGGTAGGAGAAGAAGGAGTCCCCCTCTTGTGTTCAGTGTCCGTGGACATAGCATTCCCCCTCTGCGCCGCATCATTGGGGGTGCATTGAACAGAGAAGGGAATGTCAGGTGGAGGTGTGGGAGGTGGATGTTGTTCATAATCAGGAGGAGTTTTAGAAATGAGATGAGGAAAGGTAAGTTTAGAGGAGACACGGACTTGGCCGTTTTCAGGATTAAGGACAACATCGGCTAAATGATTAACATGGGGTGTTATAAGTGGGTTTATGACATTAGCACCACATAAGTAGATGTAAGGACGACATCGAGGCTCATATTTATGAAATTCGTTGGGTTCCAAATGCAAATAACAAACAGAACCAAATGGTTTGAGGTAGTCCTGTTGGGGAACATTACGTTGATCCAACAGAACTTGTTGGGGGCTTAGGACTTTATTATAAATTCGTTCGAGAGAAACGTTAGGAAGGAGATTATATGATTGGACAGCATGTATAACAGCCCACGGGTAGTGTGGTGCCGGATCTGTTCGGGGGTGACCTTTATAGGATACATTAAGCATATGCCGGAGTCGTGTAGACGCGGCAGTTGCAATATGACCAACAGCGGCTTCTACTTCATGATTAAAAACATGCAAGGGGGGAAAGCAGGCATATTAATACCGTGTTCAACACGAAAGGGAGTGGTAACATGTTGTGATAAGTAAGGTTTAAACGAATCACATTAAATTTGTTTTAGTTGAACATGAACATAAGTAGAACAAAAGTTGCGGACAAACTCGAGGGCGTTACAAAATTCGCTAGAATTAGTGCTACGACAAAAGTACACTAACAGAAATTTAGAAATGAGACACTTAAAGACAATGATATGGCGAAAGGACCCCCATTCCGAGAGGACAGATACGTAACCACCGTCACATGCCCAGGCTTCACCAGGTTGAAAAATTTTTTCGAATGATGGTTGCTTGGTAAGATGGTGTGGATGAGGAAAGCGTTTTTTTATGGATCGTACAATCCACACAGAACTTACGGTAGGGTACATCAGAAGGATGATGTCCCGGACTGGCAATAACCTAAACAGCTTTTATAGCTTGAGAATCGCTAGAGTGATAGATGTTGTGAAAATTGGTAGCACGTTGTTGCGCATCTCGAAATGCGAGGGTGCCCCTGGCATGAAATTTTCTATCAAAGGGTGCGTGCTTCTCATGGAGCTGTCTTGGAGTTATGAGAGGAATGTTTCTCACTTTAGTAGGAGATGATGTATCTGCGGATGAAGTGTTAGAGAGGAAGACGTGAGCTACTGAGTCGAGATGAAACGGTAGAAGTTTGGGATTAGAGGTAAGATTGTCACAACATGAAAAGATTTTATTAGAAATGTCTAACATTGTAATGGAACTCTGGTGTAAAATTAAGGATGCGTCTGTAGGAAATATATTGGTGAAAAAGGTTGACCTGTAATTTTTGGCTAGTGAAGCATGATCAGGGTCAAAGGATGGTGATAACGTTAATTTACGCAAGTCATAGACAATCTGACACAAATGTTTATAAAGTACATGATATGTTCCAGCCGGAATAGCATTAGCGATTATGTCACAGCATAGGTCCGGGGACAAAGACAAAAGAAAATTGATTTGGTGCGCTGTGAAATTATTGGCGCGTGCCAATTCACGAGTTGAGTAATGTCGAATGCGATCGAGTCGTGGATCGTACAGAATCATGTTAGCAAACCCACGAATAGTAGGAGTGGGAGTGTATATAGAATGAACTTTGACGCCCATCTTCCTATCACTGGATGTGATGAAGCCAAGGTATCTGCTTTGAGACAGATGCATGTCACTTAAAGCAAAATTTTTATTGATAAATTCGAGACGGTTTTCCTGAGGGTAGAAAACGAAAGAATCGTGAAGCACAGGTGAAGTATAGGAAACCAGTGTACTAGACGACGCGTGTCTTGATTTTCATTATTATGATGGTAGGCTTCACATAGCCAAAGAAAACCGGTAACCGGATTAAGAGAAGCAGTCTTATCGATTCCGGTGTCATGTGTTTGGAAGGTGTAGGTTTCACCAAATGCATTTATATGTGCCTGGTATTTAGAAGAGGAGTTAGAAACTATAATGTCTCCACCTGTGTGTCTTTAAATGTCGACTGCTAAGAGGGGGGGGGCTGTGTGTCTTCCACCGGTGATGTAAATGATGGAGGAAGTAGAAGATTTATTTAAGAATAACCTGTGAGATGGTTGGTTAGATTCGATAGTTGTAATACGAAAGGGCACAGGTAATGTGATGGATTTTGGGAATAAGCGTCCCATAATATTATAGAGGAGCACAAAAGCTTTGAGTTCAATAGGAGATCTCATACAAGCAAGGGGCTTTCTTGAATTAGTTAAGAATCCTAAGCGGAAGTTAGAAATGCCCTCCATTTCATCTTGACTTGGATGTTCGACTGTTTTGTTTGAGTGTAGACGAAGAAACAACATGGTTAAAGTTTCGAGTTCAGTAACTGTTAAGCGAACGGATCCTGTGCGACTGAAGCTATTGTAAGTTTTGGGTGTAGACACGAATGGCATGTCAGGAAAGACCTGCGTCCAAGGTTCGTCGACTATTAACTTGCGACTGATGGAGTTAGCGTGATCTGCAATATCCAGGAAGGAAGTGACTTGTTTGTTAGGCCAGGAAAGCAAATCTAGATGCCCGGTATTATATTTGCGTGCAACGAGGATCCATCTTTCTCTGGCTTGATAATCTCCACACAGATAGCATGGAAATCGGTCACATATATCCACCGTATAGTGCATCGTAGAGAAGATGAGATTAGCAACTCGTATATGATCTTCATACGATGCGGAGTGTGGTGGCGTCATTTCCATGAAAAGAACAAGAGGCTTTAAAAGCTCAAGTACACTTAGAGCACTTGGAAACAAGGAGTCGTCCATATCACGCTCGAAAGTTGAAATGGATCTCCCATTGATTATGTTGCGATTGGTGCATGGAAGTGTCAGTTCCACTATATCAGTGTAATATCTTGCACGTTCAGTGTCCGATGCTCGATGTAGATATGTAAGAAACTTGGGTAGTGATGGGAAAACTTCGATGGAACTACCAAATGGTCTTCGTAGCGTGTGCGTGAGATTTTCGTCGCTCTCAACAAGAACTTTAACGTTGATGTTGAGTTGCAGGTCATTAGAAGCGCAAGCCAAGAAGGCAGGAGTGGACATCCCGGAACAAAGTAGTGTTACAGTAGGTGTTCGTGAACTTGGAGAGGTAGTTACTGTATGGAGTACGCGTGTGGTAACCTTGCGTCATACAGGAGGTGAGAAGTGCTTGCGTATGTAAGGCAGCTGCGAATGCATTGACTCCAAGATGGTTTTGAGCCATGGTACGTAAATTACGCGTTCGAGAAGGTTGGAATATAGCTTAAGCATTTCGCGTTGTTCGTTAAAAGCACTTAGTCTGAACTGTAATGAGCGAAGTTCTATTTTTCGAGCTTTCGCTTGTTGTGGCGAATAAATTGGGAGAGTAGGCAACAAATTGTTTAATCTAAACAAAGTGATCTTGACATTGTCGTCAATTTTACTCTGGATAGATGATTGTCCTTTAAATTTAACCCCGTAAAGGTGTATACCAAGTTTATCTTCTCCCCATTGAGTCATGCTGACGATGTGCAGATCGGGATCGTTATGGTCGTTTTGCTTGGATAGGAAAAGCGCAACATCTAGCTTTGCATATCCCACGTTCGGATGCTTTGGGAGAGCGGGAATGACGGTTCTTATAATCATGGCATGTGTGATACTTTGAGTATCCGTAGCAGTCTGGATAGCGGGTGACAAGGACTCGGGTAGTTTAACGATATGTATTGGATCAGCGTAACGTTTAAAATTAATTACATGTTGAGAGGCACATGTGTCAGCATATCCTAGCGTAGTCATTAGCGGTAAATTGTACTCATTGTACAGTTTAAGCATTGTTGCATAACAGGCATGTGTCGAGCATTGACCAAACACGTACTGTGTCATGAAACTTTGCGTTTGTTCGGAGAGCACAACGACGAGTGTAAAACCATTGTTTAATTTCGGTAGCAACACAGGGGGATCTGCACCATCCTCATTATCTTCGTTGGGTTGATTATTGGGGAGCTCGGAGTGCGGAGAAGTTTCCCGAGCTTGACGACGAACGATAGCATTCTGGGCTTTAGCATTTATGTGCTGCAGTAGCGGCTGAGGAATGTTATCGATTTCATCATCTTTGATAGATAGAAAAGTATGAAACATTTTTTCTGTTTCAGCAGTCCCCCTCTGCTCCGCATCACTGGGGGACGGAGCAGGAGCAGAAGTTTCAGCTTGATACTTTTCTTCTATGACATGAGATTCTTTATCGGCTTCTAAGAGGTTCGATATGGTGTTGGACACGGTATCAACTCGAGGTAAGTATAGATGAACTTGAGTAGCTTCGTCAGGATCTAAAGACTGTGTCGAAGCTTGAGAGGCGGTTGTCCAAAGGGTACTAAGTAAGCACTTCATTTCCTCCTGTACCATTTTAGAATCGGTGGAAGGATTGGGATTCGCTTCCTGTAATTTACCAAACAGGTGGCGAAGACGATCAACTTGATAAGTAGCCCGGTCCATAAGAGACATGTTAGAGCGTGAGTTGCGGTTAGAGGAGTGTGAGTAGACAGGACGGTCGAAACTGGTGCCTTTAACGTTATAATTTGAAGGTGGACGATAGTAAGACGTGTCACGAGGTAAAATTGTCGATGCTTTGTCTTTTGCATTACGAAGCTTACGAGCGTTAAAACCAGACTGTCCAGCCACAGTAGCTAACAATGAGTAAGCATTGTTTAGAGAGTCGTGGGATTGATGAATAGTATCCATCAATAATACCTTAGGTGGCTTGGTAGCGGTAGTACCAGGGATATATGGAATCCATGATGCGGGTTTATCCAAGCGTCGGTTAGATGAAAATTTTGTTTCATTATATATCTTTAGCAAGAACTCCAATAACGGACGAACATCGTTAGGATCAACTAGCTTTAAAACTTCAGGATCGTGAGTCGAGTTGTTCCCGGTGCGTGTCTCGTAGAGTTTGCACCATTCCAATAAAGACTGAGAATAGCGCTCGTGATCAGAGGGATTAGCATATAGACGATAGATCTCCTCGTGAGCTTTGAGTGATTATGGAATCATTAAATTGGATTGATGCTTCGTCATAATTTAATTGCTTTGCCTGAGTTTGGAAAGCAAGGAGTTGTTCGACAAATACATGAGCATACCAATTAACATTTAAGGACATTCGATTAAACTGAGATTTAAGCTCAGTGACATCTGTACATGACACTGTCTCATAGTAATGGTAAGCTAAAAGCATTACTGCACGTAGTTTATTAGGATGTGCAGTAAGTACATAAATCTTCTTTAATTGAGGCCACATGGCGAGGGCAGGGCGTTCTTGAGATTCTAGATTGAAGAACGTGTACAGGAAACCGGTGTAAGTTTCGCAAGAGTCGTGGGATTGATGAATAGTATCCATCAATAATACCTTAGGTGGCTTGGTAGCGGTAGTACCAGGGATATATGGAATCCATGATGCGGGTCTATCCAAGCGTCGGTTAGATGAAAATTTTGTTTCATTATATATCTTTAGCAAGAACTCCAATAACGGACGAACATCGTTAGGATCAACTAGCTTTAAAACTTCAGGATCGTGAGTCGAGTTGTTCCCGGTGCGTGTCTCGTAGAGTTTGCACCATTCCAATAAAGACTGAGAATAGCGCTCGTGATCAGAGGGATTAGCATATAGACGATAGATCTCCTCGTGAGCTTTGAGTGATTATGGAATCATTAAATGGATTGATGCTTCGTCATAATTTAATTGCTTTGCCTGAGTTTGGAAAGCAATGAGTTCGACAAATACATGAGCATACCAATTAACATTTAAGGACATTCGATTAAACTGAGATTTAAGCTCAGTGACATCTGTACATGACACTGTCTCATAGTAATGGTAAGCTAAAAGCATTACTGCACGTAGTTTATTAGGATGTGCAGTAAGTGCATAAATCTTCTTTAATTGAGGCCACATGGCGAGGGCAGGGCGTTCTTGAGATTCTAGATTGAAGAACGTGTACAGGAAACCGGCGTAAGTTTCGCAATGTTTGATCCAATCGGCATTAGAGAGACCTGTAAAGGATATGTTAGTTAGAGATGAGTCATACACAATTGATTTAGGGAATCGGGTATCTAATAAAGTGAGAACGCGCTTAACATCCTCATTTAATTCGGGACGAACAAGATTATATGACTCTTGAAAGAACAGTCGTTCGAGATTATTACGAACATCGACTGATAGTTGATGGGAAGAATTAACGTGCCAAGTTTTGAGATGATCAGGCAAGGCATCTTCATTAGGTAACTGTAACTCGTTAGTTTTTTCAGCTTTCCATTGAGCGAAAATGATATCAACTTCGTGTTCGAGAAGTTGGTTATACTCCGGAGCATTCCGGGTGTAAGCGTCATACGAATCGAAGCAGAACAACGCGTCCACGTATGGACTTGTCATATGTCTGCGGAGCGTCTCAATTTGGAGGCTTACTTTGGTTGAGTTGTCTTGGAAGCGCAATCCACTGTTGAGTTTATCAACAAGGATTTGTTCCTGTTTGTAAATATCCGTGGTGGATATTGGTTTTGGTTTTGACATAGTCGTGACCTATGGAAAATAGGTTATAGGAAGGATAAAACAAGTTGACATGTTTGAATGAAGGGTTTCTAACATGTAGATGAATATGTACAATTCGCTATTTTAAGCGTGAGCATATATACAAGACCAAACAAATCATTATGCCATTTAAGCATGATGCTTTTGAGACTGAAGAATGGATTAATTCTCGAGCAGTCAGTCTTTTGTTGGGACTGGGAGGGAAAACCCGTACAAGTTTCCGCGGCTTGTGTAGGAAAAATTTTAATTTATTGGCTATGCGAGTGCATATGACCAGTTGCCGACCCAACTCGGTCAAAAAACCAGATTAACTAGTGGTCAAATACCGTCACACAACAGATATGTACAGTAGACCACCGCCAAACACATTGTCGCATTGTACTCGTAATCAGGCGTAAACTGGTCACTCCGTTATACGCACAACACAGTTGGGCTGACACACCTACGCATCTGGGCCCATAACCTGGAGAGATTTGACCCTCCCCGGGTACATGGTAGAGACTGCGTGCAGTCTTAGGCGTGTACAGACCATTCCGCTTGCCACATGCTACTACACAAGGTAGGGATTTAAGCCCTAACTCCCTAAGGACATTAGGTCCCATAGAAGCGTTCACACTGACAATGAGGAACGAAGCCTCCATCAATTAAACAGACAACTCCATACCTGACGGTACGCACCTGGAGGTCTACTCCTTGTTGGAAGTGAACTGCAGATCTAATTCTTCATTATCTGAGATATAACGGTGGAAGGGTAAGGAAGGAAAGAGGGAAATCCGGATTACGAAGAGAAAACCCTCTTGTGGAGCTAGGTGTGAAAGTAGTGAGAAGTTCCAGTGTCGTACACATAATAGTGTAGCTCTCTCGACTTGGTGTCTTCATCATCTTCTTCCACAACATCCATCTTGGGAGAGTCACCGGGGATGGTGCTCTCGGGTTCTTTGAACTCGCTCTTGGCGAGGTCGCAGTACGTGATCCGGGCCACCTCCATGAACTTCTTGTTCATGCGCAGCAGGGCAACTTTGTCCGTCTCATCTGCGCTGAGCAAGGTGTTTCCCTCAGCCAGTACGAGATTTCCCGCGCACAAGCAGCGCTCACAGAAGCTCTGGGTGCTAAGGGCACCAATCGAACCCCTTGAGCCTCATCGACATCATCCTCCGCCTCTAAGTACTGCGGTTCCGCATACACGTAGACGAGGCACAGGGCAAGCGTCGGACCGTCAGATTTCAAATCTCGGGGAAGTGAATGTGAAGTAAATACGTAGCTGACAAAATCAAAGTGAATGTGAAGTGAAGTGAAGTGAAGTGAATTAGTGAAGTGAGCAAGTGATTGCTTAGTGAATGTGCAACGCTGGGGTTAAGTATTGACGTGCACGTGCGCACCACGCATAATCTTGTCTTTAAAGGGCGACAAGTGCAGGCCAGTAAATTCACCCCAATCTCAAACCCCAGTAAGTTCACGTGGTCCCGGTAAGTTCACCTATAGTGCGCGTGTAGACGCCGGAAAGGGGGCTTATCGGTATTGCGCAGCACGTGTGGGGTAGGGTGGAGTCGTCGACCCAGATGAGTATATCTCCTTGGGGATGCCGATCGACAGAGAGCCACGTAGAGCTGGACGTGGCAGAAGACGGGCTTGGGAAAGAGGACGCCGACCTCGCGGGGCGTCTGGCCCTGGCTCTTGTTGATCGTTTGGCGTAGGCGGGCCTTAAGCGATACAGGTTGGAGGAGCCTCGGTGACAACGACACGATCGATCATGTATCTGGTACCGTTGCAGTGGCCGTGCGACGGGTCGAGGTTTCGAAGACATTAAGCTCGCGATCAAAGTCAGCATGCCGTTGGTTGTCAGGGAGTTGAAAACTCTACTGTAAAGAGCGAGGCGTCGTCTTCCGACCCAGCCTAGTCAGCCGAAAAGAACTCCGACGCCTCGTCTCCGGGAAAAAAGGCCGCGGTCATGCGCGCGTTGTCAGCATCGACAACATCGTTTCGACGGGGCGTGAGAATGGCGCGCTGAAAGAGCCGCCGCGGGTCGTGGAAACAGTCTGCGAGGTCGCCGTAGACGGCTTGGAGGATCAATGCCTGTCTGCCTCGCGGGCCTATCTGATCCTTACCCTAAATCGAGAAACCCGAACTAGGTCCCGCGTACTTATCTCCGCCCGTCAGGCACATCCCTCATGTGGCGGCAACTCCCGCCTCCTAAGGCTTACCCCTCTTCTAGGGCCCCCCTTATCAGGGGCACCCTACTCCGTTCCGATGATGTCAGTGTTCTCTATGACATCATCTTTCTTTTTTTCGTGACGCACGTCACCCTGATTTCCTATTTTCGATATATCCTTGATCATAAAGCAACAGCCGATCCTCAAGTTGAGAGGACCAGGCGCAGGAGTTGTTTGTGGTCGCGTGGCGGGAGAACGGCCATCCTCGTCCAGTGATCCCTCCAAAGGCACGGACGCGATCGGCGAGCCAGGATTCGAAGGCACGCCAGGTAGCCCCTAAAATTCTCCTTACGCCACAGGTGGTGGAGGAATACGAGATTCGAGCGACTATATCGGTCGCAACGAACTAGTGCATCTTGCATTCTCTACACGGTCCGGACAAGCCGTGCGCGCCCTGATCAAGCGCGCCGACAAGGAATTCCAGAAGGACCATTGCCGTGGGAAAGTTCCCCGGCCGGATACGTTAGTCGTCGGAAGTGACGACGCGCGATTTGGTGCTAACCGACGCGCAACCCGGGTACCGCTGCCGCAGGCGAGCGGAGTGAGATCGCAACTCACGGATAAGGCATTGTTTGCCGGGCAGAGACGAGTTCTGCCGCCCACCGTACGGATAGATTTGTCGGTGGAAGACGCACGCAACGACGATATTACGCGTGTCGTGGACGATTAGAAGTTCCGGAGCCGAAGGAGCACGAGAACGACGACGACTCAACCATTTTGGACCCGCTCTGACCTCGGCCGACTAGAACGAGCCAGAGCCGATATGGAAGACGATGATGCTGCCGCCGAGCAGCTACGATATGAAGAACCGCCAAGCCGTCAGGATGAGACGAACGAGCGGAATGACGATGATGATAATGATGATGATGAAGAAGAGCACGATACAGAAGTTGACGAGGAAGAAGAGCTAGACTACAACGACGGCAAGCCCACGGAGAGACCGACGGGAGGACGATCGACAGCTCCGTCAACGCGTGCAGTACCCCAGGACCCAACGATAATGAAAGAGTTCTATGAGGCTCTCTTGCAGGAATTACGCGTAGAGAACGAACGCGAGCAAGAACAACTTTTAAAACTATTAGGGGAAGATAACGAACGAAAAGAACGGCTACAACGGAAGGAGAAAGAAGAACTAATAGAGCAACTGCGTCAGGCCAACGCTCGAGCAGACGCCTTCCAAGATCAAGTAAGCTCGTTGACACGTGAAAGAGACGAGTTACGTACGCCGAGTCGATCAAGGCGAGCGAGCAGTCCGGAGTCCCGAGCTGAGGAAGAGCCGCCGACTACACGATCACGCGCGAAAGCTAGGAAGCCGCGCTATGAAGACGATGATGAAGAAGAAAAGGAGGAGACGCGTGGCGCCAGAAAGATCGACACCCAGGAGTTCTTGATGACTTTTACGGATCGACTCGCGGGCGCGTTAGCTAAACACGATCGCTACAAGGAGCGGCGATCAACCTCTGGATTAAAAACCGAAACTTTTAAACTGGTTCTCGATGGACGTGACCAGGACCAGTTCGATTTAGATGCGGGCGCGGTGATGACTACGTTGGCCGAAGACCATTTCAGCATGGAGAAACTACGATATCTGCTTCCCGCGACCCTACGCGACACGGTCGCACCGATTTTTCGAGAACACTTAAAGAAGTATGAAGACCTGTGTAAAGACCTCGATCACCCAGCGTCTTTCTATTTACGTCGGGATATCGACGATGAGGAGTACGGTTCCGTTGTACGACGGATACGACGATTGAACGAGAAGTATTGCCTCAAGATTTTGAAATATTTCCGAGAAAGTTGTCCGCTGCCGGTGACGGCAGAGGAATCATTACGAAAGTTACAATGCACGACCCAGGCGACCGTTCCGAAACGTTCTGGAGAACGTCACGTGCATACGTATTGCACTAAATTTCAGAAAGAAGCCATGGCATACTGTTCCGTGGCCAACCGAGATCTCAACGACGTGGAGATCATCTCTTACTTGATACGTGGACTGGAGTCCAGCGAATTGAAATCCCGCGTGCGAACGATGCGCAGCGGACACCCGACGACGTATGAGACGTTTACGTCTACGTTGTCGCTGATTACGCGGCTCGAAAACGACTTCGCAACAGCCATGGCGGAGAAGAACAGCCGAAACTCGATGAACCCCTCGAGCGGGAAGCCGCAGAAGCCGCCGCCTGGACGCGGAGGACGAGCTCTCGTCTCGGGAATGAAAGATAAAACGACGAAATATGAAACCTTACGCCTCGAAGAGAATCCGAAAAAGTGGTTCGAGAGGACGTGCAAGGACTGTGGGTTTTTCTTAGCGACCCACGACAAGGATGAACACGGGAACCGCGTCATTTGCAACCGCGAGCCCGACGACTATTATGTAGCGATGTACAAATACATCAGCGACGGCAGAAAGCCCATTTCGCGAGGACGATGGGAGAGCCGACAAAGGAAAGATAATCATTCGCGTGACGACGGCAGTTCTAATGCCACCCTCGGTTCGAGCGCTGCTTACGATATTCAGAGCAGACTCAATGATATGGGCACGCAGCTAACCACGGTTATGGATACCGTGCAGCACTTAACAGATGGACACGGCCGATCGTCTTCGACACGAACGGGCCGTCGAGATAGCCGGAGCCCCCGACGCCACGACAAGAGCCGTAGCAGTTCATGCCAGCGCCGACGGAAAGATAGCAGGAGCTCTAGCAGACATTCACGCCGCCGCCGGCGACGAAGATCTCGCGATCGAGATTCGGACGATGGTCGTTACCGAGAAGACTCGGGACAGTCGTCTGCAACGTTCGCATTTACGACCCCTTGCGGTCAACAGTTACCATTAGGAGTGACGGTGTACCCGAACATGGACAACCGCACCGACGACGCAGCCGACGCCCTTGCCGCGGCCGCATTCGAAGATCTTGCTCGCCCACCGATGGACGAGCCACCCAACGACGTGCTGACCAATCGTCGGTCTTTGGCACAGATTTATGAGCAGATGTCGAGCGATGAGCTCGAAGATTCGAGCGAGGAACTTGAAGCTCCACGATACTGGGAAGGCGATTCAGATTCGGAAGATGAAGAAGCTACACTTTTTGAACCAGTGTCCGCGTTAACGTTATTTGACAAGTCGTCCACGGACGACCCACCATTTATTTTTGATGAGGAAGCCCTCGATGCCATCGGCTTATCTTTGGACCCTCCAGAGACGACCGCTGGCGACCGAACTGGCTGTGAGCCAGACATGAATTTCTGCAGTGATAGCTCGTGCGCGCATTCGACTGACGAGACGATGACAAGCGCGAGTATTACAGACGACGATTTTACGACAGAGTTGACGTCGGGGACGACGCCATCTTTTCCTGCGGACCCCCCCGAAACGGTTTCGATTACTACGGATCGAGACACGGATACGCCGCCGGAAGAAAAGGATAGATTTATGAAGAAGATTAGCAGCGTTCTCAAGTGTGACGAAGACGAGCAGACGTGGAACCTGCAGGATTGGTGGACGAAAGCTCGGAATTTCTTACTAAAGAAGCCACCGGAACAACCGCGCAGCTGCAGACTCAAAGCCGCAGCTGACACGGAACCGATCGCCGATGCTGATGAGGATCAGCAGGCGACGAATGAATTCACAGATGCATTCTGGAACGACGAAATGAATGATTTATGGGAGGGGTTGTTTGCTTCCAAGGATTACGAAGACCAGGATCCCCTACCAGCGTTTATTCCCTCGAAGATTGTCTTGGAGGAAGAGCGGAAGCCGCCAGATAAAGAGGCTGCCGCGAGCATTATGGCGAAGACGCCAACAACAGATAATACGAAAGCTCAAGCCGCGGTATCGATGCCCAACCCCGGAGATGAGCGATTCAGAGCCCGATGTGCTCACACTTCGTTGACGCCGCGAGATGGCAAGACGATCGAAGATGATTTGATTACCCTCAGTTGTTTAGATACGGGTACTTTAACGTTTATAGCCTGTCACATCTACAGGAATCGTGACGGACCGAAATTCTCGACGACCATCGGTGTCGATGGAATGGCAGATGTTTCTTATATTTGCCGAGAAATGGTCAAAAAGTTGACCAAAGATCAGTTGATTTTCGATGAAGGCGAACTTCCGATTAAGCGCAAGCTGTACGGATCAGGGTTGAATACGACGACGATCCATCGTTGGATCGCCCTTCGGGTCGCTTTCGCCGACGACTTCGCTGCCCCCATTGTCGCTATTGTAGCCGATACGAATTATCTGTTCCTGTTGGGAGGGCGCGATATACGAGTTTTAGGAGCCATCGTGGATTTTCCCCATGATCGGATCTGTTTTTGTCGAACCCAAGTCGTCTACGGGCGCAAGAAGATTAAAGTTAAGGATGAACGAGTCGATGCACCAATCGTGACCTTTCGGTCTATTTACGATCGAAATCCGATAACCGTACCGATTTACAATCATCAACACGATGCCTTTCGGCAGAGTCTCGACCTGGTCAAGACTCGAGTTTACGCTCGTTTGAGCACGATTAAAGATCTCCGAAGCCCGCCGCCGGAACGTAAGGTAGCCTTGGCTACGCGGGGACATGCTACGACCAAATTCTCCCCAGCTCCGGGAGAAGACGCGCGAGAAGTAATCGCTTATGCTGCGCGCACGCTTCAAATCGAGCCCGGTCGAACGTACAATCTACCGGTTATTTTGTCGAAACCTATGGAAAGAGGACAGGTTTTCGTCGCTACGTTTGCTGAGAACGAGCAGTTGGGAGTTGTCGAAGGAATGTGTTCTTCTTGCGAAGAGCGCGACCGGTCCGCTGCTCGGGTGGCGGTTACTGCCACGGAAGAAGTGCCGACGGTCGTCACTCAAGGCGAAGTCCTTGCGATTGGTGATATCGTTAGGTACGAAGATGAGTTGAACGTCTCTACGATCAACGAACTTACGAAAGAATGTGAAGAAGGATACGACAAGGGGAACCTTTCTTTCACCGTTTCTGTCGCTAGTCACTTGACGCGATGCGACGAATCTCCCCGCCGATGCTGCTGAGCACGGTGCAGAAGGACGCTACGACCGCTATGACGGACAAGTCCACCCTCAAACGACCTGAAGGCAGCGACGATTTCGCTCGAAGGTCGGAAGAAGATGAAAAGAAATGCCGCGAGATCACCGAAGCGGAGATCCGCCGCCGATATGAAAAGGTTCAATGGCTTCCAATCACTTATCGCAAGGTGGTGATGCTGTTCAGTGGAGCCGGAGGCAGTACTTTAGGTCTCCAACGAGCCAACGAAACGTGTGGGACGTCGTTTCGAGTCGTGCTAGCACTCGATGCGTCGGACACCGCCAACCAGATCCACCACAAGAACTTTCCGAATATTCCTGTGGTGCAGCACACATTGTGTGGTCGCTATGTTACAACCTTACGGTTGATCGAATCTTATTTACCCTACGCGGAATGGTCGTCGTCGATGTGTGTCGCGTCGCCACCCTGCGTACACTCCGCTCTGTGCAACTTGACCTCCAGAGATGTTGGGAAAGGAGTTACCGCTACCCACTGGACGATGAAATTATGCAAGATGGCTGGTTTCTTCATGTGGTTGATAGAGCAGGAGGCTTCGATTATTTCTTACGTTGCACGTTTGCACCCGTACGTATACGTCGTCAATTTTTACGACATAACTCCCAGTTTGATGAGCTGTCGCGTGCGATTGTTGGTTTCCAGCCATCCGCTCCATTTGCGCGCAGTTCCAAAGACTTGCAAGAATATGCAGCAAGAGTTCGCCGCAGCACTTGGCTACGCCGACGAACGACATTTACTTCAGATGAACAATTTAGGATCATCACGAGCCGCGACAGACGCAGCTTATACTGTTACGCGTGTCCCGCTTCGCGTAGGACCGCACCGTTCCGATTACAGATCTCTGAATCTGAAAATGACTTCGGAGTTGCTGACGATGCCCCCTTATTTTGATTGGGCCGGCTTCTCCAGGACGACCTCGTTGAAACACTTGGCGTCCGTCGTGCCACCTGACACGATGCCTTATTAATGCTCGATCTGCACAACTCTGTGACCAAGGAATTTCACCTGAGCGGCGAAGCTTTGCCGTCAGCGTTGAGTCCTGCAGACCGACCGTTTGATTATTATTTACAAATTGATGAAACCACCCTTCGTCACGTACAAGTTCCGCTGTTAAACACGCGCACACGTGTCGTAAGATGGGTGTCGACTGATGATCTCCAAGATCGCACCAAATGGAAACCTCCAGAGGTACCGTTGATTCCGCCTGCAACAGATGAGCCGGGGACGTCTCATGCTTCTTCTGCTGCCCCCGACAACCAAATTTAGACGTTCCGCCAGATCCTGAGCGAGATCGGGAACCGAAGATTAAGAGCGAGCCGAGTGTTCGTGTCAAAGGCGAGAGGATCAACAAAAGCCACCCGGAAGTGAAACTAAAATACGAGAAAAGTTCGATGTGCCATGGAAAGATGCGCCGCGCGATGCTGAGGGTGCACCGCTGCCGCAGACTCCTGAGCATGTCAAGAACAACAAAGCAATGAAAGTTAAAATTCCTACGAAGGAAGAAGTTGACAAGGTTGTGCAGGAGCTGGGAATTCCTGACAATCCGCACTTAGATGACGAGGCGAAACTGATGCTCCGTCACTGTGTGCAATATTCTTGGGCCTTTTTCGACCCGATTATGAGACCTGTGGACTCGCCTCCTGTGTCTCTACGATTCAAAGACGCGAATCCGCGACCGATAAAGATGACGCCCTACCGATTGACGCCTGCGAAGCTCGATTGTCTCCGCAAGCAGATCAGCGAGTGGTGCCGGGATGGAGTCATTCGTCCGGCCAACTCACCTTGGGGCTTTCCTGTGTTGATGCTTCCGAAGAAAGGAGCTGAGATTGGAACGTCAAACGCGTTCCGTGCTGCAGTTGACTTACGTCAGTCTTTCTCGCGATGAGACGATGGCGGACATGCATTGATATTAGATGGGGATACCACAACCTTCGTCTGGATCCGGCAGCGCAGGACGCTGTCACGATGGTTAGCCCACTTGGCGCTCATAGTTTCTTGCGATTACCTCTAGGTGTGAAGACGGCCGGAGCTCTTTTCTGCAAGCAAATGGCGAGCGACCTTTCGAAATGGATGTATCAAGACTTGGTTGCGTTTGTTGACGATATTATGATGGGATCCGACGATCTTCATCGACATTTACAAGTTTTGATCGAAGTGATGTGTCATTTGGCACAGAGAGGGTACAGCGGTCGAACCGCGAAGTTCCACCTTCTCAAGGATGATATAGAATTTCTGGGACACATTTCTACCCCAGAAGGCTTGAAGCCGAATCCGAAGACGCTGGAAGCACTGCAGAAGATGCCGATTCCAGGTACTTTACCGAATACTTCCCCGAAGACCCAGATACGCTCTTTCATCGGCATGAGTAATTATTGCCGGCGATATGTGAAGGGCTACTCGAAGATTGTGGAACCGTTGAGACGATTATGCCTCGAAGGTGTAAAGTTCGAGTGGACGCCCGAGTGTCAGAAAGCTTGGGATACGATTATTGAAGCTTTGGTTGATTCCCGTGGAGTCTACCACGCCGATTATGATCTGCCTTTTCAGATCCGATCCGATGCTTCCAAGGATGGACTTGGAGCATATCTCTTCCAGATTGTCGAAGTCAAGGACGATGCCGGAAGAGTGACTCGAGAAGAACGAGTAATTGAATACTGGAGCCGAGCTGTGCCGAAGGAGATGCGGAATTATGAGCCCCGTCGGCTAGAGCTGCTGGCAGTTATACTTTCTCTAGAGCACTTTCGAGCCTACATCGAAGGGCACCGGACTGTTTTGGAGACCGATCACCGAAATTTGACGTTTTTACGTAAGGCGACGCACTCGTCTGGGCAGCTTGCTCGTTGGGCGATGCGCCTCGCCAATTTTGACCCTGAACTTGGTTACAAGCCGGGAAAGTCACCGGGAATGAGTATCCCTGACTGTCTCTCCCGCAACCCGATAGATCATGTCATCGAGACTGACGAGTTTGGAGAACCTTTGAACCACGCTTATTTAGTGTTCCAAGAGCTTCCCCGACCTGTTGATGACCGAGGATTTCCCGTCTCCGGCTGCCACTTCATAATGTCGTTTATTACGACCGAACTGCCGGAAGACGAAGACGAAGACCCTGAAAAGGATCCGATGAAATTGGCTACGTCTCACGCTACGAGACAACGTCGGAAGAACCGTGCGCGTGATGAGCCACAGATCTTCAAGGACGCAGCCGCTTACAAAGATTATATCGATAAGATACCCGATAATATGACGCTCGCTGAGATCGCACGTGAGCAAGAATCTGATGCTACTTGCGAGGATATTCGCTACCGAATGGCCCAAGGTCAGACGCCGCGACGTTCCCGAGCGAACGAACGATTCGAAGTCGTTAAAGATGTTCTTTACCGCATTTCTGCTGATTTGCACCCGATGATTGTTGCACCTGCTACGTTGCGCAAGCGCATTATTCGACTCTACCATGACACTCCGGTTAACGGTGGTCATATGGGACGTCACAGTACCGTCCAGGCTATCCAAGAACGATTTTGGTGGCCTCACATGTCGAACGAAGTTGGAGTCTTCATTGCTGAATCATGCCCAGTCGAACCCGGCTGAGCGTGTCAACCGATTTATCAAGGCCTTCCTCCGTGCTTGCCTTCAAGGCCGGAACATCACGGATTGGCCTGACTTTGCCTATTATATTGCGTTTTGCTACAACCGCAAGTTTATTCGAGGCACGCAGATTTCTCCCTTTATGCTACGCCTGAACCGTCAGCCGATGCTACCGACTGAC
>JAQMWT010000225.1:0-16254 GCA_029834535.1 Chrysophaeum taylorii
ACTTCTCTACGGTTTCTTCGATACTCCAAGGGCCGCCGCAGATAGCAAGAAGAAAACATTTTATAAACATTAATGCTTTTGGCTCATACATTTAGCAAAGAACAGAAAGTAGGCCGGAGGTGAAGCGTTTTGAAATAAATCGGCTTTACAAAACGCAGATTTTGTCGGCCCGTTTCGAGCATACATGCTCGAAAGAACAGAAAGTAGAGTTCCGTTAGAGTTCTGTCACGGACAGACTGACATTTCCCAATTAATTATTGTGGACTAGTAAAGCCAAGTCGGGTTTTTTTCGGCCTTTTTCTCGGGGGGCAAGCCCCCCGAACCCCCCGGGAATTGGGGGGCTCTGCCCCCCAAACCCCCCGCCGGGGGACACCCCCGGACCCCCCACGGCCCCCCCAAGGCCCCCCGGGCCTCTGCTGGCGCGCACGGACGCGGGTGCCGACCAAAAACGCCGTCGCACGCCGTGGCAACGGTTTTTTTTCGTCATTTTCGTTCTTGAAAATGTTTGAGACCGTGTCCGTTATGAGGGGTTTATGCGGTGGTTTATGGTAGAGCGTGTGGCTTCGCGGTAAGGCTTATGCGTGTTTATTTTCGGCTTTGCGTGCCGCGACGCGGTGGACGTGGCCGCCGACCACACGCCCGTTTATTCTCTTTCTTTGCCGTGGGATCCTGTGGGAGGAGACAACAGGCTCGGTGGAGGGAGGCGGACTCCCCATTGGGGAGTTTTCGCCTTGGGAATAAAGGGTTTTAGTAGTATTTTATTAATTATCCATGGTCGAGTTGGAGGAGGAGGTAGAGCAGGGATGAGGCGGTGGAGAATGGAGCGCGCACCCGTTGGAGTTGACAGGGCGTGGGTTTCGAAGGAGCACGACGGAGATTTATTCGTGTGGCCGACGGTGGCCGATGGTCTAGACGTAGATAGCGACGTCCCGTCGCGGTCGACGGTCGAGCGTGGTTCGGGTCGAGACGACCCGCGCGAAGAGCGAGGAGGCGTGGCGTGGATGCGGGCTCCGTTCCCTCGGCGATGGCC
Source organism: Chrysophaeum taylorii (assembly GCA_029834535.1). NCBI lineage: Eukaryota > Pelagophyceae > Pelagomonadales > Pelagomonadaceae > Chrysophaeum > Chrysophaeum taylorii. Next base: position 1,031 of record JAQMWT010000225.1, read on the forward strand.
AGACCGCGGCCACGGCGGTCGTCGTGGACGCGCGCGGGCGCGCGGTCGCTCGTCGGCGCGTGGGCGCGCGGTCACGCTCGTCGCGGTCGTCGCCGCGTTTTTCGTGGTCTTCGATCCGTAGGCGCTCCAGCAGTAGGGTCGCGAGGTTTGCGATGCAGAGCCCGCCAGTCCCAGGGTCGTGGCGCGACCACCGTCGACCAAAGCGTAATCGCGGTCGCGGACGCGTCGAGGTCGACGACGCCTCGACGAAGGCCGCGACTTTACGGCGAGCCGTTGTCGCCCGCGGGGGAGAGTCCGAGGCCGCGGTCGCGACGGCGGTGGCCGCTGGCAGCGGCGACGAAGACGCCGGCACGCATCGTATCGAAGCGCCTGGCCCGGCGGCGCGGCGCGCCGCCCGTCGAGCGCGCCGCCGAGTTTTTTTTCGGGTTGGTCGACTGGACGTCAACCCGCGGGCGAGTCCGAGTCCGCGGTCGCGACGTCGGTGGCCGCTCGCAGCGGCGACGAAGCCGGCGGCACGCAACGTCGGATCGAAGGTGAAACGATGTTCGATCCACCGAGTCGACGGTCGAGTCTCGTTCGGTCGCGCGCGTTCTCGAGGACGGCCCGTCGGAAGATCGAGTCGTAGCCGTGGATTCGGGTTGGTCGACTGGACGTCAACCCGCGGGCGAGTCCGAGTCCGCGGTCGCGACGTCGGTGGCCGCTCGCAGCGGCGACGAAGCCGGCGGCACGCATCGTATCGAAGGTGAAACGATGTTCGATCCACCGAGTCGACGGTCGAGTCTCGTTCGGTCGCGCGCGTTCTCGAGGACGGCCCGTCGGAAGATCGAGTCGTAGCCGTGGATTCGGGTTGGTCGACTGGACGTCAACCCGCGGGCGAGTCCGAGTCCGCGGTCGCGACGTCGGTGGCCGCTCGCAGCGGCGACGAAGACGCCGGCACGCATCGCGCGCGTACCGAAGAGTTCGCGCGCAAAAAAGGCGAAATCGCGTCGCATTTTTGCGCGCGCCAGAACCCCGAAAGAACCCCGAACCCCGGCATGCCATGCCGGCGTCGAGGCTCGCGTAGCGTCCGTGGCTCGAGGGCGTCGTCCCGTTTGCCGGGCGAAGGCTCCATCGCCGTCGCACGCGTCAACCTTACTTCCAAAAAGATCGGCCGAGGGTTTGCATAACTCGAAATACTATAGATTTTTACGACTACAACCTTACCCTGATCGCTGACGCGGTTGCGATGGAGGACGGTTCCTCATGAATCCTGAGCTTTGCGAGGGCATCCCCGCCCTCCCGGCGTAGGTTGGCACCTTTTCGCCTCCCGGGCGGGCCGGGCGGGCCGGTTGGCAGCCGGAACGTTCGCAGTGGGACGGGGGGCGAAGACGGAAGGTTAGGGTTTTCTTCCTCGAAATACTCTCGATCTACGGCTACACCAGCATACAGCATACAAATCGACCATCCGACAGGGTTTTCTTTCAACGAATACTACGGGTTTTCTTCTTCGAAATACTCTCTCGACTAAGCGTTTTCTCCTTCGAAATACTAACAGGATCCGAACTCGAGACGTACGTATCATCTACAGTCACCATACAAATCGACCGTCAGTACGCAACGCAAGCACCCCAGATTCGATCACCAGGATCCGAACTCGAGACGTAGTTTTCTTTTTTTTAAACGAACACTACGGGTTTTCTTCTTCGAAATACTCACGACTAAGGGTTTTCTCCTTCGAAATACTAACAGGATCCGAACTCGAGACGTACGTACAGCAACTACCCCAGATTCTCGCTCAAACTTCTACGGTCTCTTCGATACTCCAAGGGTCGCCGCAGATGGCAAGAAGAAAACATTTTATAAACATTAATGCTTTTGGCTCATACATTTAGCAAAGAACAGAAAGTAGGTCGCGGGTGAAGCGTTTTGAAATGAATCGGCTTTACAAAACGCAGATTTTGTGTGGCCGTTTCGAGCATACATAGGGCTTTCGAACAGAAAGTAGAGTTCCGTTAATGTGTCGGGACACACACACTCACGTTTCCCAATTAATTATTGTGGACTAGTAAGGCCAAGTCGGGTTTTTTTCGGCCTTTTTCTCGGGGGGCAAGCCCCCCGAACCCCCCGGGAATTGGGGGGCTCTGCCCCCAAACCCCCGCCGGGGACACCCCCGGACCCCCCACCGCCTCGACGGCCGCCGCGTCTCGGGAGCCGACCAAAAACGCCGTCGCACGCCGTGGAAATTCTGTCTTTTCGGTTCTTGAAGATTTCCGCGTAATTTTTCGTTCTTGGGTTAGGGTGTGTACCGTTTTCCTTCCTTTCCGTTGCGCGAAGCGTTCTGGGGTTAGCGTTATGCCTGTTTATTTTCGGCTTTGCGTTTTTTGCGGATGGACTATGAGATGGCGGATGGCCGCTTTGTTTAATGGAGTATTTCATTATAGACAATAGGCGCCGGGGTGGCGGCGGGCGTAGTGAGAAGGAGGGCGTCGCGCATAATCCATAGATAGCGGACGCGCCGTCGCGGTCGACGGTCCAGAGGTTCTCGCGGCGAGGACGGCCGCAGCGGGAAGAGCGAGGCGTGGCCGCGGAAGCGGGCTTCGCCGTAGACGCGAGCGGGGAGGTCTTCGTCTCCGTGGGCGATGGCCGATGGCCACGGGCGGTCGTGGTGGACGCGCGCGGGCGCGCGGCCGGTCGTCGGCGCGCGGGCGCGCGGCGCGCTCGTCGCCGCGTTGTTCCTGGTCTTGGATCCGTAGGCGTTCCAGCAGTAGGTCGCGAGGCTTGCGATGGCCAGAGCGCGGCCAGTCCCAGGACGTGGCGCGACCACCGTCGACCAAAGCGAAATCGATGTCGCAGACGCGTCGAGGTCGACGACGCGTCGACGAAGGCCGCGACTTTACGGCGAGCCGTTGTCGCCGGCGGGGGAGAGTCCGAGGCCGCGGTCGCGACGGCGGTGGCCGCTCGCAGCGGCGACGAAGACGCCGGCACGCATCGTATCGAAGCGCTGGCAGACGCGTCGAGCGCCGGCGCGCCGCGCCGCGGAGTTTTTATTCGGGTTGGTCGACTGGACACCGCGGGCGAGTCCGAGTCCGCGGGCGAGTCCGAGTCCGCGGGCGAGTCCGAGTCCGCGGGCGAGTCCGAGTCCGAGTCCGCGACGGCGGTGGCCGCTCGCAGCGGCGACGAAGACGCCGGCACGCATCGTATCGAAGCGCTGGCGCACGCGTCGAGCTCGACGCGCCGCGGAGTTTTTATTTCGGGTTGGTCGACTGGACGTCAACCCGCGGGCGAGTCCGAGTCCGCGGGCGAGTCCGAGTCCGAGTCCGCGACGGCGGTGGCCGCTCGCAGCGGCGACGAAGACGCCGGCACGCATCGTATCGAAGCGCTGGCGCACGCGTCGAGCTCGACGCGCCGCGGAGTTTTTATTTCGGGTTGGTCGACTGGACGTCAACCCGCGGGAGAGTCCGAGGCCGCGGTCGCGACGGCGGTGGCCGCTCGCAGCGGCGACGAAGACGCCGGCACGCATCGTATCGAAGCGCCGGGCCCGGCGGCGCGGAGCGCCGCCCGTCGAGCGAGCCGCCGAGTTTTTTTTCGGGTTTGTCGACTGGACGTCAACCCGCGGGCGAGTCCGAGACCGCGGTCGCGACGTCGATGGCCGCTCGCAGCGGCGACGAAGCCGGCGGCACGCATCGTATCGAAGGTGAAACGATGGTCGATCCACCGAGTCGACGGTCGAGTCTCGTTCGGTCGCGCGCGTTCTCGAGGACGGCCCGTCGGAAGATCGAGTCGTAGCCGTGGAAGCGGGCTTTGACCGCAGACGCGAGCGCGGCAAGCCGTTGTCGATTTCGGTGGCCGGTCGCAGCGGCGACGAAGACGCCGGCACGCATCGCGCGCGTACCGAAGAGTTCGCGCGCAAAAAAGGCGAAATCGCGTCGCATTTTTGCGCGCGCCAGAACCCCGAAAGAACCCCGAACGTAAAACGCCGGCATGCGATGCCGGCGTCGAGGCTCGCGTAGCGTCCCTGGCTCGAGCGCGTCGTCCCGTTTGCCGGGCGAAGGCTCCATCGCCGTCGCACGCGACAACCTTACTTCAAAAAAAGATCGGCCGAAAGGGTTTTCTTCTTCGAAATACTCTCGATTTTTACGACTACAACCTTACCCTGATCGCTGACTGCGGGCGATGGAGGACGGTGCCTCACGAATCCTGAGCCTTGGGAGGGCCATCCGCCCTCCCGGCGTAGGTTGGCACCTATTCGCCTCCCGGGCGTGCCGGTTGGCAGCCGGAACGTTCGCTGTGGGACGGTGCATGGCCGGGGGGCGAAGACGGAAGGTTAGGGTTTTCTTCCTCGAAATACTCGCGATCTACGACTACACCAGCATACAGCATACAAATCGACCATCCGACAGGGTTTTCTTTTCAACGAATACTACGGGTTTTCTTCTTCGAAATACTCACGACTAAGGGTTTTCTCCTTCGAAATACTACCAGGATCCGAACTCGAGAGACGTACGTACAGCAACGACCCCAGATTCTCGCTCAAACTTCTACGGTCTCTCCGATACTCCAAGGGTCGCCGCAGATAGCAAGAAGAAAACATTTTATAAACATTAATGCTTTTGGCTCATACATTTAGCAAAGAACAGAAAGTAGGCCTCGAGTGAAGCGTTTTGAAATAAATCGGCTTCACAAAACGCAGATTTTGTGTGCCCGTTTCGAGCATACATTCTCGAAAGAACAGAAAGTAGAGTTCCGTTAATGTGTCGGGACTGACACACTGACATTTCCCAATTAATTATTGTGGACATACATGCTCGTTCGAACAGAAAGTAGAGTTCCGTTCAAAAACGCAGATTTTGTGTTTCCGTTTCGAGCATACATAGGGCTTCAAAGAGAAAGTAGAGTTCCGTTCGTGTGCTGTGACTGACATTTCCCAATTAATTATTGTGGACTAGTAAAGCCAAGTCGGGTTTTTTCCGGCCTTTTTCTCGGGGGGCAAGCCCCCCGAACCCCCCGGGAATTGGGGGGCTCTGCCCCCCAAACCCCCCGCCGGGGGACACCCCCGGACCCCCCACGGCCCCCCCAAGGCCCCCCGGGCCTCTGCTGGCGCGCACGGACGCGGGTGCCGACCAAAAACGCCGTCGCACGCCGTGGCAACGGTTTTTTTTTCGTCATTTTCGGTTCTTGAACATGTTGAGATCCGTTGCGTATGAGGGTTTATGGTAGAGCGTGTGGCTTCGGCGGTAAGGCTTATGCGTGTGTTATTTTCGGCTTTGCGTGCCGCGACGCGGTGGACGTGGCCGCCGACCACACGCCCGTTTTATTCTCTTTCTTTGCCGTGGGATCCTGTGGGAGGAGACAACAGGCTCGGGGTGGAGGAGGCGGACTCTGTGGCGGTAATAACCATTCCCCCCCCCCACTTATGTGCCTGTTACCTGCCTGTTACCTTGAATTTGGCGGTGTCATGCTTGACACCCACACCTGCTTCTCCAAGGATACTCCTGTACCGAGAACCTGTGTTGCTCTTGCCGATCTAGCATATCTTGCTGGATCACCCATTGGAATCTATCGATTCTTGTTGTTTCCTTGAAATTACCCTCAATTAAATGTTCGACAGCATGGCGTGAGCGGAGTGTGAGCGCTTGGTTGGACGTGTGGTGGAACCACCCGTGGTTCAGGACCGTTGAGCGGTCACGTTGTGACCGACGGTTAGGCGAAGAGGGGCGGGTGAGCTGAGTTTCCACCACAGGTGGTCTCAGAAACGGGAACTGATAGTTTCCGGGGTTGTTGTTACGCGAATCCCGGACTGTCAGTCTCCCGCGCCCGGCGGCGAATCGGTGTTCAGGCTTTGAGCGAGTGCAGAGCCGACGTGTTTGTGGGTGCGGTTCCGGCGAATCGAGGGTGTCACTCCGATACGCGAAGCGGAACAAGCGTTCGGCGTGTTCGAACGTGAGCGGACGTTGTCGTGAGTCTCGAAAAAAGACGTGTGTTTGAGTGCGGTTCCGGTGAATCGAGGTGTCACTCCGATACGCAAGCGGAACAAGCGTTCGGCGTGTTCGAACGTGAGCGGACGTTGTCGTGAGTCTCGAAAAAAAATCGCCTGGGGCCGGGAAGGAGGCCATCGCTCCCAGAACGGCAGACCGGGGAGGACAACCATATCCTCAAGACAACCCAAAACAAAAAAGAGTTCGCCGGGGGGAGACAGCCATCTCCCAGAACAGGTAGGCCGGGGAGGACGACCATATCCTCTAGTCAACCGGCTCAAGCGCGCAGTCAAGCAGTAGCCGGCAAATTGCTGCTTTGACGACAAAAAAAAAAAATTAGATGACGGCTCCGTGGTTTCGGGACGCCCAGGCACGCCTGCGGCGAGTCATCACCCCAGTGATGGAGTCATCCCTCCGAAGACGGCTAGATGTCGGGACGGGTGGCGAACGAGTGGAGATACCAGTGGAGAGTGCGGCGGATACGGCTGTCCGGCCAGAAGTGCGCACTCCAGAAAGTGAAGAGGTGGGGGCCATGACAGCCCCAGAACCTATGCCTGCAACGGTAGTCGGGGGCGAGCCAACGCCTATGCCCGTGCACGTACGAGAAGACGAGACGATCCGTACGGAACGACTACGGTCCGACCCAGGAACTCCAGCTGCAATCCGGGAGCCGGTGACTCGAGCACCGCCGGCCCCACCTTACTCTGCGATTGCTGGAGAAGAAAAGATAGAGGGGGATCCCGCGCTTATGCGCACCCTCCTCGAAAAAGTTGAAGAATATCGCTCAAAGATCCACTATCTCGAAGGGACGATGGAATACGAGCGAGAAGAGTCTCAACGCCAATACCGAGACGCTGAGCTTCAGCGTCGAACAGTTCAGCATGAACGAGCCGAGAATGAACGGCTTCGACGAGAAATCGAAGACACGAGACGAGCTCGAGAAGAATATCCACCATCTCTCGATACTACCCTCGTCGAACAACATCGTCGAGAGGCCGAGTTTCAGCGGCACGAGGCCGAGAAGCTGCGGCGTGAGCTTAAAGAGGCCACACGAGTCCGAAACAAGCGACCACCATCACCTGACGTTGATCGCGCCAGACCGGAACTAGCGGACGACGCCGCGGCGACTCGTGCAGACGACCCCCCGCCTCGAAAGCATCCCGAACCAATACGGCGGAGGCCCTCTGCACCTGACTTCGATCCTTCTGGCGACGATGATGAGTTCGATGATACCATCAGCATCGATAGAGGTCCGACGGGGATGCACAGGTTGAACTTCCCGACACTCCAGGGCCCTATTGTCAAGACGCGTGACGAAGTACGGACGTGGTGGAACCAACTGATGCGGATCATCGAGCTAAGGCTCGACCGTCCTTCATGCGCCATGAACATGATCGGTGGCGAATATCAACTCGCTCCCATGACTGTTTATAACAAGTGGGAAGACGAGCACAAGCCACTATGGAAAGGGTATTTACGCGGACGTGTTTCGAAGGCGGAAATCCGTAAGCACGACGAGGAGTACTTGGCCAAAATCGAGGAAGCACTCCTATTGCCCTGCCCTCCTCGAGCTACTACAGAGCAACTGGAGTACGAGTGGTACACGATGACGCAAGGCAACCTTCCGCTCTCCAAGTACGTCAGCAAGTGGGTCCAAAAATTTGGACTATGGCGAGCTGCTTCTAAGAACCCGGTGGAACCCGAAGCTTTTCGGATGCACTTTCTCCGAGGGTTATCGTCTGAAAAGCTCCGACACGACATTCACCTTGCGCGGATCTCGGCCCCGGACCAAACGCTAGACCAGACGTTCCAACTTGCCTTGCAATTGGACGCGATGCCAGAGGTGGGGACGTCCAGCGACAAGCATGAAGATCCAAAAAAGACCAAAGTCCCAAAAGACAAGCCCCACCGTACGCGTAAGGAATGGTATCAGCAGCAGCAGCTAGCAGGTTATGTCACCAGCTCTGACGCGTCAGGTCGGCTGCCGGAGAACCTCGACTCTGAGTTACACTATGCGTTGATGACGTGCTTGAAATGTGGGAAGCATATTTATTACGGGCACGATGGTGGAGTGTGTCCTAAGTCTGGAAATTCTGATCGGAAAGCTCGCGCTGCCCGAACGTTGAAGGCTGCAGGCTTCCCACCGACGGCAGAAGGACAGGCCCAATGTCGACAAACGGTCACGGCTAATCAAGCTGCCGTGACGCGGCGCGTTCAAGCACCATTTACGCCACCCCCACAGGTCGTCTACACTGCTGCGCAGGGCACAGGTGCAGGTCCCCAACAGGTAATCGCAGCCGCTCCGCAGCAGATGGTTCAGCAACCAGTGGTGCAGCAGCAGAGTGCATCGCGCACGCTGAGATCGGAGGACGTTGCGCAGGCACTAAACACCCTGTCGTTGCTACGCCAAGCTACCCAGTCGACACAGCAGCAGGCCAACCCCAGCCAGTGCAGTGCCGGCGCCGCCTCCCAGTGGCTCGATGTGCTTGATGAAGATCAGGGCGGCCCTAGGCGATTCAATGGATGCACGGTGCAGAATGCGGCGCTGATTGACGGCAATGTGATCAGCGGAGACGACGAGGATGAGAGCCGTGGTGATGTAACACCAGAAGAGCACTCCTTTTGTGATGAACCCATGGAACCGCCCTCCTTTTTGGTGATCACCGAGGACGCATGGACGGCAGAAGAGAGTCGGAGTGCTGAGGTGCGCAAAGTCGCGTCTATCATCTCCAGTCAAGACGGAGGGGAGATGACGATAGACGAGGACCCAAGCTGGTTTACTGGTCGAGACCAATTGATGGTCATCGCTGTGGAGCCGTCATCAGACGATCTTGCCACTGGCTCCGCTGCATGCCCGAGCATTAGCTCTGATTTCGATGAGTTCTGCCCGCAGACAGCGATGAATACAGCTAGTCATCCCGATCATCGTGAGAACAAAGCAGTGACATACGACGGGACGAAGTTGACATGTTTGACGTATATCCCTGTCGCCGTTGTGTCTCAGGATGGTGCATCTTATTCGGTCCTTGCAGCTGGGCTGGATGGTATGGCTGACTCGCCATACATCGATCACGTGCTTTACAACAAGCTCAGACGTGAAAATAAGATCATTTATCGCCAGGCGCTGCCCTCTACTCGCACTCTTAGCGGATCAGGTGGTTCGGGAGCGGCTATTCGCGAATGGATTATCTTGCGCGTTTCTATGACGCCTGGAACTTCCACTCTGCTGATGTTTTTCGTGGGGCAGACGAATGGGCAGCTACTACTAGGAGCGCGAGAATTACGACTTTTGGGTTCTATCATGGATTCCGAGTTGGCCATTTTCCGTCGCTCTGAAGTTACCATTGGAGTTCTGAAAAGTAGAGATCCCGATGCGCTTCAGGACCACCAGGGCGTTGTCCTCTTCAACGAAGCGTTCGATGCGACTCCAACAGTGGTTCCTATGTTCCCGACGGCGAAGCTCGCCATACACGACGGGAACCAGAAGCAGTGGCAGCCATTTGCTACTCCTTGGCGGTATGATAGCTTGCTTCGGTCCATCCAGGCTAGAGCCGAGCACCATCGCACTGACCCAGAGCATCCTCCGCTAGACGCGCATGGTTGTGAGATTTCTGCGGGTACGGGCGGACAAAGTCAGGTTTCCCGTGAGGATCCCACCGTCGTCCCTCACTTCGCGTTTGTGACTAAGACCCACTATCTCGCACCCGGCCATCCGTATGTGCTGGAGCTTGTCTGTGACGCGCCACTGATGAGAGGTCAGGCCTACCGCCCTTATCGCTCGCTCTACCCTGATTTGCGTGTGATACCAAACTCTTTGTCGTCATATTGCTTCCACGAGCCGAACGAAGTTTACGTGGCTGTGGAGCATGTTGGCACAGGACCTATTGGACTCGACCCTGAGGTACCCATGATCGAGGGAGAGATCATACCACATGAAGGTTGCGTCAAAGTACAGCTGGAAGCCGCTGAAGAGGATACAAGAGTCTGTTTTGCGACTGCTTCAGCTGACGAAGATGAGACGGAAGTCGAGGAGGAGGTCTTAGCTGTGAGACCCCCTCCTGAACCTCCTCCAGAAGAAGGAACAAAAAAAATGTCGAAGGAAGAAGCCACGACTCAGGAGCTGATTGCTAGGCATGCTTCTTTGGTTTGGATTCCAATCACCTATATCAGCGTCGTCGTTTATTTCGCCGGCGCTGGTGGATCGAGTTTGGGGATCCAACGATGCAATGAGATCTATGGAACCTCTTTTCGCATTGTGTTGGCTTTGGACTCATGTCCACAAGCGCGAGCTGTTTTCCAGCTCAACTTTCCTAAGATCCCGTACGTGCTTCATGACCTGGGGAAATCTCATCGTCGTACGTACGATGTGGTCTTGTCATACCTACATAAGGATCATTGGAGACATTCGTACTTCCACGCCAGTCCTCCTTGTATTTATGGCTCGACCGCGAACCTGCACTACAGGGACGCGCGCAAGGGTGCTGCCATCACCTCGTGGGTTCTGCGTCATTTCCGCAATGCACCTCACGTGATTGGACGATGGACGTTGGAGCAGGAGCCATCCGTGATTCCTTTTATCCATCACAAGTTCTACATTCCGCGTGTGGTTGACTTTTACAGTATTACCCCGGAATTGCTGTGTTCGCGCACGCGCCTACTTGGCAGCAATGTGCGCTTGTCATTGCCACTACTGACGCGAGTGCCACCCAATTTGCAGGACCGTTTCGGGCCAGCGTTAGGCTTTCCGAGTGGTCACCCTCTGATTGTGGTGAACAGTTTTTCATCTACGCGACCAGCCATCGGCCCCACTTTCACGGTGACGCGCAACAAGTTGCAGATGGGCCCTCACTTTTCCAATGTGCGACCACTGTCCGTGGAAATGCATCAGGAGATCATGACCGTCCCCACGACGTGGAAATGGGGTAGCATTTCGCAATCAGCGGCTATGAAGATGCTGGGGAGCATGGTACCTCCTGCGACTATGATGCGCATCGCACTCGCAGTGCATAATTCATTTGATCATAGGATTCGCAATCAGGGTCAACTACGGAATATCACTACCGCGACGATGGCCAATCCCGATTACCGTCTTCTACGGTTTTCATCTTTTGCTATCGACTCGCGTATTCCCACGCTCGACCCTGACACCCGATGTGTGTCATGGATCCATCAAGACGACCTCTACTCCAGCCAACCTTCAAACGTCACCGCTGTTCCCACCGCCACCCCACCACCACCGTTGGTTGTATCGCCTGGGACGGCTCCATCTTTTTCAGGGGGCACCGTCGCCACTGCTGTGATGCAGAGCAACCAAGTCTCTACGACCGCTGAAGAGGACGGCACATTGAAGGAGCGACCAGCGTATTTCAAGACGTACGCAGTTCCGTGGGCGGACGCGCCTAACGACGAACATGGTTATCCTGTACCAGTGGTGCCTCCTCATTTAGCTGATCAAGAGAGCATGCAAGTCATCCCTCCGACCGTCGCGCAGGTCGAAGAGGTGATGGCTGCGCTGGGCATTACAGACCATCCCGCTTTAAATGAGGATGAAAAACGGATGATGCGACATTTGCTTTCCTACTCGTGGGCATTCTTTGATGACGTGATGAGACCCGTTGATTCGCCTGAGGTCACCCTCCGGTTCAAAGAGGACAATCCGAGCCCGATTAAGTTGTCGCCGTATCGGTTGTCAAAGGAGAAGATCGAGTGCTTGAGACTTCAAATCGAGGAATGGAGTCGAGACGGAGTTGTCCGTCCCGCGCACTCTCCTTGGGGTTTTCCTATCCTGATGCTGCCTAAGAAAGGGGCTGAGCCAGGCACTTCCAACGCTTACAGAGCGGCTGTCGACCTGCGGCGCCTCAACAAATTGCTCAAGGATGACAGTTGGCCGAGCGTGAGCATGACCGACGCGTTGATGTTTCTCACCGACAAGTTCCGTCGTTCTAGCATGGACATCCGATGGGGTTACCACAATTTGCGATTGTCAGCGGACGCGCAGGATGTAGTGACCTTCACTAGTCCTTTGGGAGCATTCAGCTATATGCGTTTACCTTTGGGAGTCAAGCCTGCTGGCAGCCTGTTCTGCAAGCAACTCAACACCGATCTGTCGAAGTGGTTGTACCGTGACCTAGTGGCTTATATCGACGACATTTTGGCTGGGCATGCAGACACTAAGAGTCATTTGCAATGCCTTGTTCAAGTCATTCCCCACTTGGCGTCGAAAGGGTATAGCGGCAAGGTTAAGAAGATCCACTTCATGAAGGAGGTCATTGAATTCTTGGGGCATTTGTCTACCCCGAATGGACTTCTCCCGTCACCAAGATCGACGGAGGCCATCCGGCATATGCCAATCCCTGGTACTTTGTCAGATGCTGATCCCAAAAGCAAGTCCGCTCCTTCCTTGGGATGGGGAGTTTTTGTCGTCGTTATGTGCGCAATTTCGCGCGAGTCGCGGCCGTTAAGACAGTTGACTTTGCCAGATGTTAAGTTCGAGTGGACGAAGAGTGTCAAGAGGCCTGGGATGCCATCATCGAAGCTATTGTCTTCTAAGGGCATTTACCATCCGGACTACTCATTGCCGTTCTACATTCGGACAGATGCTTCTGCGCATGGATTAGGCGCTTACTTGTTTCAGAAAGTGCCAGTCGTTGGAGACGATGGAAAAGAACGGTGGAGGAGAGAGTTATTGAGTACTGGAGTCGAACCGTGCCTAATCGATGAGGAAGTATGATCCTCGGCGCTTGGAACTCCTCGCAGTACTCTCTGCTCTCGAAAATTTCCGATTTTATATCGAAGGTCATCAGACAAAGTTAGAGACGGATCATCGTAACTTAACGTTTCTGCGGGATTCGAATCATACGTCTGGACAGTTAGCACGATGGGCTATGCGGCTTGCTGCGTTCGACCGGGAGCTCGGATACAAACCTGGAAGCTCCCCGGGCATGCGCATCCCTGATTGCCTGTCGCGCAATCCAATCGACAAGTTAATCGAGCAGGACGAAGACGGAGAACCGATCAATGAAGCGTATCTGATCTTCCAGGAGATCCCCACCGATGTTCCGGGCACAGCGTGCTTCACCTTCTCATCAGTGACGATGTCTCTGTTGGCAGACAGGGAGTATACTGCAGCTCTAGCAGCAGTTAGTACGCGTCGGAGCGCGCCGCCGCCTCAATTTGCGTACGAAGCCGAACCGGTAGACCTCCGTTGAACGGCTCCCTTTTGCTGATCAAGCTGAGGATGAGATCACTCTCGAGGAGATAGCTAAAGAACAGATTGAAGACAAGACTTGCACGCAGATCCGTCAGAGCCTCGATTCGGAGCAGAAGGATCCACGCGATAAGCCAACCCTGCCGTACGAGATCGAAGACAACGTCTTGTACAAGGTTGACGAGTCAGAATCTCGACGTCTGATTGTGGTCCCACAGTCGATGCAGGAGCGTGTGATCACCATGCACCATCGAGGGCTGTTCGGAGGCCATGTGGGACGAGATTCGACAGCGAGCCAGATTTTGGAGCGATACTGGTGGCCCAACGTCATATCGTCGGTCACCGACTTCATCAAGGCCTGCATCATCTGTCAGAAAGTTCGATCCACTGTGCCGAAGCGCTATGGCCTCCTTTGCCAACCGAATCGCATTGGTGATTGCTATGTCCTAGGAATGGATCTCTTTGGACCACTGAGAGGAGCCGACTTGCACACGTATATCCTCGCGATGTACGATGCTGCGTCGCATTTTCTCAAGCTGGCGTTGATAAATACCAAGCATGACTCGCGATTTGAATGCATTTGTTGACAAGATTGTCCCGAGGATGTCTCCCGCGGTGTATAGTTACGGATAATGGTAGTGAGTTCGCGCACGTTGTTCCGGACGTTCGTTCGTCAATTCAACGTTCGATACCGCACGACCATCCCTTATCACCCACAGTAATCATACTGAGCGAGTCAATCGGTTCATCGCCTTCCTCCGGGCCGCGATGGATGAGCAGCGCCAAACGGACTGGTCTATTTTTGTCCGTACGTGGCTTTCATGTACAACCGGATGTATATCCCCGAACGAAGATCTCGCCGTTTATGATGCGTACCGGCAAGCCCCTGTTACCGCCTGACAACATCTTGGAAACAGCGTGGTCTGCCTCAATCGCGTCAGATCCTGACGGACTTTAAGCACAAGTTTGAATTTTACAGTCAACTCGTCGCTCGGGCACATCAAAAGGCCCAGGAGACTCAGAAGATCAACTACGACGCCCATCAGATCGACATCCAGTTCTCTCCTGGCGATTATGTCTTGCGTTTTGTGCCTAAGACGCGTCGCAAGTTGCGGCCTATTTGGCGTGGCCCATATTGTTACCAAGAGAAAAGTCTCCAGTCGTTTACGAAATTAAAGACGTGCACGACGACAATGCCAAACCTGTTGGTATCCGTGCAGCAGATTGTGCCTTTGAAAGTGCCGATAATCCACCCTTCGGCCCCTGCACACGCCTTCAGACCGCGACCGCTTTAAGCACGGCAAATTTGTCATTTTTCGGGTCAAAGCACGAGGTATGCGTGGAAAAACGTATCTATGTTGTTGAGGTCTATGAAGACTATGATCACGACAATGATACTGTGGCATAACACTATATACTGATCTAGGTTCACGCGATGACCCCCGTGTTTTCGACCCTACCAAGCCTCTAACTGAGCGACGCTCAGACCAGAATACAAAGATCGTGACGGATGCAGTTTCACTGTTTTCGAGCGAACATGGATGGCTGTGAGCCTTGTGTCAACGATTTCCACCCTGACGAGATCGATACCCTTGTCACTAACTTCAGCCTCCACAGCAACAAAGTCCCTACGGACATCGCTGAACGCGCTTATCGTCTCATTCGTGAGCGCGACCTTCGTCACCCTTGAAGTCGAGGACGACTTCACCTAAGTAGGGGGCTCCTGTGGCGGTAACCATTCCCACTTATGTGCCTGTTACCTGCCTGTTACCTTGAATTTGGCGGTGTCATGCTTGACACCCACACCTGCTTCTCCAAGGATACTCCTGTACCGAGAACCTGTGTTGCTCTTGCCGATCTAGCATATCTTGCTGGATCACCCACAAACTGGTCCATCTTCTTGTTGTTTCCTTGAAATTACCCTCATTAAATGTTCGACAGCATGGCGTGAGCGGAGTGTGCTTGGTTGGACGTGTGGTGGAACCACCCGTGGTTCAGGATCGCGGTGACGTTGTTGTGACCGACGGTTAGGCGAAGAGGGGCGGGTGAGCTGAGTTTCCACC
>JAQMWT010000226.1:0-48068 GCA_029834535.1 Chrysophaeum taylorii
GGCGAAGCGTGTGTACACACACATGCTGCGGGTGCGAGGCATTTGTGTTTATAAGCCCCGAAAGGTGAAAATGACCTGCCATGCGCCGCCGCCGCCGCACTGGTCATCATCATAAAGTTCGCGTCGAAGAACGCGGTTAAGCAGCGATTGGGAACTGGCATAGAAATAAAACTCGTCACCGACCAAGGGAAGTTAGTTATAAATGCGCCACGAACAAAACCATTGGAGCGGCGGCGGTGCTTTTCTTTTAAGCCGTCGTCGTCGTCGACTCTTTACCAAAAAGACTTTTCGGAGTTGTATAACTTTGAACGTTACCCTTGTAGGATTGGCAGCGACGACGTTGGCGTGTGTGACGAGTCGTCGTCGTCTTTTCTGGCGGCTGCGGAGAAGGGTGGTGAAATCGTGGATCCCGAGACGGGCGCGAAGATGTCGAAGACGCCTGGAAGAAGTTGGTGAAG
This sequence comes from Chrysophaeum taylorii, assembly GCA_029834535.1. Lineage (NCBI taxonomy): Eukaryota > Pelagophyceae > Pelagomonadales > Pelagomonadaceae > Chrysophaeum > Chrysophaeum taylorii. The sequence goes on from JAQMWT010000226.1 coordinate 459, forward strand.
AAGCGGGAGAACGAGAAAAAGAAGGCGGAAAACCGCGCAACAGCCCGCGGCGAAGACGACGAAATCGTCGTCTGTTCGAGGACGAGGAGGTGGAGCCGCACCTGTACTTTGAGACGCGGTCGGCGTTGATGCAGAGGCTGGGAGACGCGGCGTGGCCGCACAAATTCGTGGCGACGGTATCGATACCCAGTACGCGAGCCGGTACTCGGATCTGGAAGCGGGCGCGCGGCTGGACGAGGTGCTCGGTGACGGCGCATCATGCGCAAGGCGGGCAGGCAAGGCGGTTTTCTACGACCTCCAGCAGGGCGGGTCAAATTCAGATTATGAGCGAGCCGGGGCCGAGGCGGCGGCTGGCAGAAGATTCACGAGACGCTTCGGCGGGGGGATATAGTCGGGGTGAAGGGCCGACCTGGAAAATCTAAAGGGGCGAGCTGTTATTTTCGCGATCCACATCACCCTTCTTTCGCCCTGCCTGCATGCTGCCAAAGGGTCGGGTCAGGTGAATCCCGACGTCAAGTTCCGGAAGAGGTATCTGGATCTGCTCCTGAACGGTCGTCCGAAGTTTTACGCGGGCCAGATTGTGTCGTCGTTCCGGCGATTTTTCGACGAGCGAGGGTTCCTGAAGTGGAAACGCCGATGATTCCGGGCGGCGCCCGGCGAAGCCGTTCGTGACTACTCAGCGAACTCGGCATGGATGTCTTTCTCAGAGTCGCGCCCGAGCTCCCGGGCGTGCGTCGTGAGCGGCCTCGACCGCGTCTACCGGCCGCCTTCCGGAACGAGGCATGGACGACTCCATTCCGCGGTTTTATGGCCTACGCCGACTACTAATTTGATGGATCTCACAGTCATCTCGGGGTTGACGGACATCCGCGGAGATATCGTGTCAAGTACGGCGATTTCGACATGTCTCCTGGCCACGGATCCCGATTCGCGACCGATTCCGGCAGGCTGAAGCCCCGATGCCGCCGACAAATCGAGCTCCACAAAAGCACGACGTCATTAAACCGTCGCCAGACTCCTCGACAATCTCGACGAAATTTCTCGAATCAAGCGTCTCCCCGCGTTTATCCCGCGATCGCGATCAGTGCCTGGCTACAAACTCGAAGCCCGGCCTTACCGGCGCTTCAGCTCTTCGTGGCGACAAAGAACTCTGCAATGCCACCGAGCTCAACAACCCTTCGTTCAGCGCCAGCGCTGCTCAAGCGTCCGGCGTCCAAGCCGGCGACGACGAGGCCATGGTCAGGCGAAGACGCGTCGCCCTCGGCACGGCCTCCGCCGGCTGGGGCTGCGGTATCACCATGTTCCTCACCAACACCTGTTACTCTTCCCGATGAAGCCACCACACCAGCCCTCGGTCATTAAGCTCCGCGCTCAGCTCATCCGGCACGGTATCCAACCAGAGCGTGAACTTCCTTTTCCGACAAAAACGACGCCACTTTAACCTTTCCTTTTTATTATCTCCTGTCTTTTCAACACGCACGGCACACGGCGTGCGGCTCGGCGCATTTAAGTAAAAAATCATCCGATCTTGACGAGCTAGTAGGTGTTCATCAATCGGTGAAGTAATGATGATGCGTCGCTTGGCTCTCGGTGTTTCTCGATGAAACGCGTCGCCTCGCCGGCTCAATCGTACTATTTCGAGGAGGCCGTCGAGTCGGTGACGTTGCCGGGGTCTCCGGGAACGATCACGGGCGGCCATCAAACTCTGCGAACAGCTCAAGCCTGGGGTCGTTGCAGTTGGTTCGGAGAAGTACTGTCTCGGGCAGCTATCACCGACGCCGAGTGTCGATGAGCAGTCAAAGTTGAGCCGACAAGGTCAAGAGATTGCGAACCGACCAGGATCACCGCCGAAACCGCCAGGCCATCGGCGCTCGGGATCCAACTTTAATCAGGCTTCTTCTTCTTAGATGACTGGGAAGAGCTCCCTCTGAGAACAACGCCAAGCTTGGATCTTTTCCATCGCTCTATCATCCAGCTCGAGACACGCGGAAACAAGGCAAGAAAAGGATCTGGAGTGCGTGGTGCCGACCGGGCCAGGCCACATGATGATTGAGCGCGGCGCTTCCGCGACGTGGTGTGCGACTTAAATAACAAAAACTCGGAGGACAGGGCGGGATGATGATGATGATGATGATATTAGCCGCCGAGCATGAGCGTCGTGAGACTGTGGATATTGCGCGCTTGTGCCGGCCGTGGAGGGCGCCGGTCGGGTCCGGGGTCGATGTTACGCGAGAATTGTCGGGTGGTGCAGAGCGTTTTGCCGTTCCATGGCCGGAACGCCGCCCTTCAAGATGGTGTGGGGTTTTGCTACGGTTGTTTGTTTCAAGGGGTCGCGGCGTAGTGACGGCGACAGGCGACCGCAGGTCCAGGTTTTGTGGCGATAGCTCGGGGTCCGGCGCCGCACGAAATCCGTTTGGTAGGCGTGGGCAGCCCTTGGATAGGAGACGTCGTCGGGACCCTTGAGGAGGAGGACGTCGTCCTCGAACGAGCTTCCACTGTCCAGGCGAATTTGGGCGACTTTCAGCACGACAAGCGCCGGTCGAAGCGCGCAATAGAGTCGTTTCTCGGCTAGCCAGGCTCAAATAAACCAACATTAAACGGTGGCGCGCGCCTGAAACATGCACCCGCAGAGGTTAAAGAAGACGGCGTCGACTATTTCGACGGTCGAGTTCAAGCCGCGGCTGAGCGGTCGTGGACGGGTCGCATCCACCTCGCTCTGGTGCATGCGACTCGCTGTGTCGCGAGTCGGGCGCGGGCTTCCCGATTCCCTCGACATATCCGTCGCTTCCGAAGACGTTCGCGTGGGACTCCCAAGATACAACCGCCCGGTCCGTGAGGGGAGCGCAACATCGCCTCGAGCTTCACGGGTCTCGCGCCGTCTGGGCGAGATCGGCGTGCGAGGTCTCGGCCGAAATGCTCGCAGCCCTCTCCTCGAAAGACGAGAATGTTCCCGCCAAGTAGGCGACGATGCGGAGACGTATCCGTTTTTGAGGCGCCATTCGAGGGCCGAGATAAACAGTCCGCGTACAGCTCGACGTTCTTCGTTTTCGTCTCTCGCGGCGGTAACGTTCCGCGTGCCCGTTCCGGAGACGCTTCGAGCGCCTCGCGGGACCCCGGCCGCCACGCACGCGACGAGGCATCGCGGTCGGTCGACAATTCTGCGACATGTAAGCGAATGTCCGTATTTCCGCCGCCACGTCTCGGGCGTCGTTTCGCGACGCCTCGCGATCCGCCTCCCCTTCTTCGAACAACCTCCCGAACCCGCGAGACCATGGGCCAGCGCGGACGACCTGTCGGCGGGCCGTTGAGGCTCGAGCGGTGGCTCTCGCCGTGCTCCCGCCAGTTTGTACACGAGACCCACGCGCCGGGAGCCGTCGCATCGCCGCCAGCGCGTATCGTCGGTGTATCGCCATCGAGAAACATGACGGCCGAGCAATTCTCGGAGACTCGGTCGCTTCCTTGTCGGCGAACACGTCACGAACACCACCCCGCCGCGCACCTCGACGCGCTCGCCATCACACTCTTGCGGCGCTCGTTCTTCAGCCACGTATTCCGCGACGTGAACTGATTCCGCCGACCGCCGGCAGCAGCTGGCAACATCGTCAACATAAAAATAAGCAGCGGGAAGAAAAAAACAAGTCGACTTCCATGGTCACAACCTCCTTCTTCTGATTTGAGGCGGTGTAGGTCTATAGGTAATGGAGAAAAAGTCTGCTGCGCCGGACAAATCACGTGTTTATTGCAGGCAGAAGTAAGCCGAGTAAGTGGTAGTCCCCCAACCCCAGTAAGTTCACCTGGTCCCAGTAAGTTCACCTGGTCAGTAAGTTCACAATCTCTAACCCCAGTAAGTTCGGCGTAAACACACTCGTGCTCACACCACTCCTTCGAGCTCGTCGCTGTCGCCTCCGCCAATCTAAGCTGCTTCGATCCGCACTGTAGACGCCGGCTGCTGGCACATGTGAACAGGGCGGAGTCGTCGACCAGAAAACGTTCTCGGGTTGCCGATCGACGAAACGCAGAAGCTGGACGTGCAATGAGCAGACGCGGTGCTCGCGGGCGTGGCCCCGCTCTTGTTGATCGTTTGGCGAGCGCTGGGATACAGGTGGAGAAGCCTCGACGACACGATCGGTCATATCTATTACCGTTGCAGTATGCGATGGTCGGAACAAGCTCGCGCTCTCGTCCGTTGGTGTCAGGGAGTTGAAAACTCTACTGTAAAGCGAGGCGTCGTCTTCCGACCCAGCCTAGTCAGCCAAAAGAACTCCGACGCGCAAATCCGGGAAAAAGGCCGCGGTCATCCGCGTTGTCAGCATCGACAATCATTTCGACGAGGCGTGAGAATGGCGCGCTGAACCGCGGTCATCTGCGGGTCGCCGTAGCTCGGAGGATCAATGGCTGCAGCTCGAGCGCACCTAAATCGGCGTCGCTAAAACCACGCACGGTGACCCCGACTTCGCGTACTATCTCCGCACATCCCGCCCTACAAACCCCCCACATCATGCTCCCCACACACCCGCCCAGCAGAACAGACAAACATCTGCTGATGAAAACAGTAAGGCAGGTCGGGTTTTCGGCGCTTTGCGGGGGCAAGCCCCCGAACCCCCCGAATTGGGGGGCTCTGCCCCCCAAACCCCCCGCCGGGGGACACCCCCGGACCCCCCATGGCCTCGAGGGCCGCGGCGTCTCGGGAGCCGACCAAAAACACCGTCGCATGCCGTGGAAATTCTGTCTTTTCGGTTCTTGAAGATTTCTTGGTAACTTTTGCGTTGTTGGGTTAGGGTGTGCACCGTTGTCGTTGCTTTCCGTTGCGCGAAGCGTTCTGGGGGTTAGCGTTATGCCTGTTTATAGCGCTTTCGGGTGTTTCCTTATGGGCATATTTTGGTGTAGGCGCCGGGGATGGCACGGCGTATTGAGGAGGAGGGCGTGGCGCATAATCCATAGATAGCGGACGCGCCCGTCGCGGTCGACGGTCCAGAGGTTCTCGCGGCGAGGACGGCCGCAGCGGCAAGAGCGAGGCGTGGCCGTGGAAGCGGGCTTCGCCGTAGACGCGAGCGGGGAGGTCTGCTGGCCAGAGCGCGGGCACGGGCGGTCGTCGTGGACGCGCGCGGGCGCGCGGGCGGTCGTCGGCGCGTGGGCGCGCGGCGCGCTCGTCGCGGCGTTGTTCCTGGTCTTCGATCCGTAGGCGCTCCAGCAGTAGGTCGCGAGGTTTGCGATGGCCAGAGCCCGGCCAGTCCCAGGACGTGGCGCGACCACCGTCGACGAAGGCCGCGACTTTACGGCGAGCCGTTGTCGCCCGCGGGGGAGAGTCCGAGGCCGCGGTCGGGACGGCGGTGGCCGCTCGCAGCGGCGACGAAGACGCCGGCACGCATCGTATCGAAGCGCTGGCAGACGCGTCGAGCGCCGGCGCGCCGCGCCGCGAAGCGCTGGCAGACGCGTCGAGCGCGTCGCGGAGTTTTTTTTCGGCTTGGTCGACTGGACGTCAACCCGCGGGAGAGTCCGCGGTCGGACAGCGGTTCACGCAGCGGCGCGCCGGCGGCGCATCGAGTGGTGATGTTCGATCCACCGAGTCGACGGTCGAGTGCGCGTTCTCGAGGACGTCCCGTCGGAAGAGCGATTTGACCGCAGACGCGAGCGCGGCAAGCCCTTCTCGATTTCGGTGGCCGGTCGCAGCGGCGACGAAGACGCCGGCGCATCGCGCGCGTACCGAAGAGTTCGCGCGCAAAATAGGCGAAATCGCGTCGCATTTTTGCGCGCGCCAGAGCCCCGAAAGAACATCAAAAGAAAATCCCGGGCATGCGATGCCGGCGTCGAGGCTCGCCTCGCGTAGCGTCCCTGGCTCCCCAGGCTACTACTCTCAGCATACAAATCGACCACCAGGAACCGAACTCGAAACGTACGTACAGCAACAACAAACTTCTTCGCTCTCTCTCATACTACAAGGCTCTCCGCACATACCAAAAAAGAAAACTTTTTATAAACAGCAACGCTTTTGGCGCATACATTTATGCAAAGAACAGAAAGTAGGCCGCGGGTGAAACGTTTTGAAATAAATCGGCTTTACAAAACACAGATTTTGTCGGCCCGTTTCGAGCATACATGCTCGAAAGAACAGAAAGTAGAGTTCCGTTGATGTGTGCTCACTGACGGACTGACATTTCCCAATTTCCCAATTAATTGTTGTGGATGGAAGTCGAGCGCATCCGAGGAATGACAATGAGCATTAGCATACTGGCAACGGATATTGTGAAACTCGCGCGAAATGTCTTTGCACTGGTCAAGGAAGTTGACCGTGATTCTTTGGAACTGGCGCGGCGGATGCAATTCATGGGGGCGGCGATGAACCGAATCCTTCATTTATACGATAACGCTCCTGTCCGAGAAGGTTTGTTGATGCCGTTCCTCTTGGAGGACGTTCGAGGAACTTTACACCAAGTCAACAGGATGATCCAGCACATGTTGGACCTCGACCGAGTACGCAGCGCTATTAGCCGTCATGCGAAGAAGGTGTTGACTGCGCCGGCGAACAAATCGAAGATTCAGGTACTCAACGCGAAGCTACGCCAAAGCCAGCAAGACGTGCTCCTTGCGATGGTGGTGGACCTTGAACTAGAGCCGAAGACCGTCGCTCAGCCGGTGGACGTGACGAAGGGACCCGTGGATGGAGTCGACAAAGACGGTGTCCATGGTGACCCCCAGGAAGAGACCGAAGAGTCCGCCGCTGCGAAAGATGGCGACGTTGGCGAAGACCCAAAAACAGAAACGTGGTGGGGATCTGTCGTCACGAGCGACGAGTCTCACCGTAGACAACTCGTTGGAGCCGCACCGATTCGGCGAGGATTCGCTGACTACGTACTCCGTCGTAGGACACTGGAGCTGGTCAACGACTCAACCAAAAAAATTTACGCTGTGATTTCGAAGAGCCCCATCAAATGGAAGGGCGGCGGCAGCGCGGCTGCTGACCTGAGAGCGGGCATTCCTGGAGCCAGCGGTGAGTTTAGGGCCGACCAGTACTACGAGTGGGAAACTCTAGACGGAGATCAGGGTTCTCATTTCATCATCGAGAGTCAAGATAGGCTATCGGGCATCGATACGGCGAAATCTAAAGTATATGTCGTATTCATCGCACAAGATGACGATGGCAGCTGGAGCGAGTGTCATGGACACCAGCTCGTCGACGTCAGGAAAACCAAAGGTCTCATATTTCGTGAAAGCGACGCTAGAAATGTCACACCGTTCGGGTTTCCCGCGGAACTGCGAACCGAAACGAATGCTACCAATGTGCCCGTCGTCGATGCCGGATACTTCTTCACTCGCATCGACCAGACCCTGTACTACGAGAAGCCCGCGGTGTTCCTGGTCTTCCTTATTGGCATCTTCCTTGGTATTGTGGCCGTTGCTCTCCCCCGCCTCTTCCTAGCAGCTCCGGAATATACTCCTGCAAGGTCGGACAAGGAGACGGTGAATGTGCTGTTCCAATTGGGCATCGGTGCGCACTCCGTCATGTTAGGCGTGCTCCGTCGCTCTCACATTCCGACAGTCCTTAAGTAGAGTGCCCGATGGCCTTTGCTCCTCCCTCGTCACGACATCGACGGTCGAAAAAGAAAGCCACGGTCATTCCACGTCGATTGGCGGGGTCGTCTAGAGGGGCGAGGCGCTTTGTTTCTTCCAAAGAGGGGTCAAAGGTAGCGCGCGCAAAATGCCGAGGTGGGGTCATTCGTATCAGTCTCGAGGGACGACGCCTCTCGAGAGAGACCGTTACTACAGGTGGCGACTTGTGGCTTAAGCAAGAGGATCAGCGTAGTTGCGGGGGCTTCGGAAGATACGGGTCGTAGCGATGGTGGTGGCGACGGCGACGATGGCGACGACGATGTTGACGACGAGGCTGTGCGGCGAGAGGAACGATGGTCGCTGTCCGAAGACGTCCAGGAGATAGGGGGATTTGTGCTCACAGTGGGAGCCGTGGAAGCCGGCGAAGCAGCGGCACTGGAACGTCGGGAGGACGAGGGCCCCGTTGGCGCACTTGGTGGCTCCTGGGTTCCCATGGAGTTCGGCCCACCGCCGGTGTTCCGCTTCGTCGGTCGGGGTCCAAGCCAACGCGTCGTCGTCGTCCTCATTGTCGTCAAAGGACAACGACGAAGTGACGAAGGCGTCCCAGTCGATATCGAACTGGTTGTGGAGAACTTGAAGTTTCGTCGTTGTCCTTTGACGAAAATGAGGACAACGAGGACATCGTGGGTCGGGGGATTCGTTCCGAGGGCCCCGTTGTCGTCTTGGGACACCACGATGGGCGCGTCGGCCGAGCACAGTGTTAGTGCGGGATGGGTCCGAAGGTCGGGTTGATAGTGGAGGACGGCGTTCGACAGGGAATTCACGGCAGTACACGTCCCCGACGCCGCGTAGGCCCGGGCGAGAGTGACGTAGTGGCCCATCGGCATCTTTCGATCACGTTCCGCGAGGCCGCGCCCCTTCTGCTTCGCGGCAATCGACGTTCGTCAGAGGCATCGCCCCGCGATCCCTCAGCGTCGCGTAGTTCAGAACTGCAGCGGCGCTTTTCTGCAGTCGAGGAGCATTGTCGGGGCAGCTCGTCGACGATGTGTGGCGCTGATGTCCAGTGATCAATAAACGATCTTTCGGTCGAGATTCCGAGACAAAAGGACGGCGCAGGTCAAAAACCACTGGCATCCGATGCGCAAGGAGGCGGAGATCACTTTTGTCGGCAACTCCCATGAGCATCGCCTCTCCCACCATGCGCACGGCGACGAGAAAAATGACCGGGTGAGGATCGACACAGAACTTACAGCCTCTCTTCTTGGAGAGGGTTAGTTTTTCAACCAAATGAAAAGGGTTTTAAAGGTCGACAAGTGCAGGCCAGTAAGTTCGCCAGTAAGTTCACCTAGTAACTTAACTAACTTCAGACCTCTCCCGAGCATGGGAGCCAGGCCGGACCGGCAGGGGCCGGTACGGTATCACAGAGGAAAATCGCGCAGTTGGGGCAGAGGCGAGGGACGAGGACTCGTTGATGACGGACCGCCACTGCGCGCGGTCTTGTGCGAAGTCGTGCAAAATCGTCGCAGGCCGCAAACGTGTTGGTCCACGAACAATCGACCAACCCCAGTAAGTTCGGCGTAAGCCACTCCTGCTCACACCCACTCACCCGTCTCCTTTGAACTCGTCCCTCTCACCCTCGCCAATCTAAGCTGCTTTGATCCGCACACGCCGCTAACCTTTGAGTTTACTCTAAAAAACCCAGTAAGTTCACTTGGTCCCAGTAAGTTCGCCTGGTCACTAATTTCACCTAGTCCCAATCTCTAGCCTCCGTAAGTTCACCTGGTTCCAGTAAGTTCACCTTGTCCTAGTAAGTTCACCTACAGTGCGCGTGTAGACGCCGAGAGGGGGCTTATCGGTATTGCGCAGCGCGTGTGGGGTAGGGTGGAGTCGTCGACTCAGAAGAGCATATTCTCGGGGTTGCCGATCGACAGAGAGCCACGTAGAGCTGGACGTGGCAGTAGACGGGCTTCGCCAAGAGGACGCCGACCTCGCGGGGCGTCTGGCCCTGGCTCTTGGTGATCGTTTGGCGTCGGCGGGCCTTAAGGGATACAGGTTGGAGGAGCCTTGGTGACAATGACACGATCGATCATGTATCTGGTACCGTTGCAGTGGCCGTGCGACGGGTCGAGGTTGCGAAGACTTTAAGCTCGCGATCAAAGTCAGCATGCCGTTGGTTGTCAGGGAGTTCAAAACTCGACTCTTGAGAGCGAGGTGTCGTCTTCCGACCCAACCTAGTCGGCCGAAAAGAACTCCGACGCCTCGTCTCCGCGAAAAAAAGGCCGCGGTCATTCATGCGCGCGTTGTCAGCATCGACAACATCGTTTCAACGGGGCGTGAGAATGGCGCGCTGGCTAAAAGAGCCGCCGCGGGTCGTGGAAATAGTCTGCGAGGTCGCCGTAGACGGCTTCGAGGATCAATGGCCGCCTCGCGGGCCTACATGATCCTTACCCTAAATCGAGGGCCCAAACTCGCCGCATCTACCGTGAGTGGGGGATCGCCAACGCATTAGGCCGGGCTCGCTGCGCCCTCACCGCCCTCACCCGTGTCGCCGCCGCGGGGAACCCCACCCAGGCCGCCCGATCCCAGCAGGACGTCACCCTTCGTCGCTCATACGTCCGGCGGCAGCATGCGTACGACCTACGGGCGGGGCCCGTCCTCTCTTCGCCTGCCCCACGCCTCGGCGATGACCCCGACTAGGTCCCGCGTACTTATCTCCGCCCGTCAGGCACATCCCTCATACCCCACAAACCCACCCACAACCTTCATGCTCCCCACACACACCCTCCTCTTAGCAGTCGACATTTAAAGACATACAGACAAACATCCTTCATGCTCCCCACACACACCCCACTCTTAGCAGTCGACATTTAAAGACAGACAGACAAACATCCTTCATGCTCCCCACACACACACCCCTCTTAGCAGTCGACATTTAAAGACAGACAGACAAACATCTGTCGATTAGTAGTTAGGACTGCCAAGAGACAGACGGGGATTCTTGGAGGTTTTTGGTGCGTTGTGTGGGGGCACGAAGGATGTTAGATGGGCATGCGGGGCCTAGACGGGGTCATCGCCGAGCCGCGGGGCAGGCGAAGCGAGGACGGGCCCCGCCCGTAGGTCATACGTATGCTGCCGCCGGACGTATGTGCGATGAAGTGCGACGTCCTGCTGAGCGCGGGCGGCCTGGGTGGGGCTGCCCGAGGCGGCGACATGGCTGAATTAGGGTGTCTCGTTTAGTGTTCGAAAATGGCGGCTAGGGCCTAGTTTTATTAAGCCTCCTTATCCGACTAAAATATTATTAGGCGCGGGAAGTGGAAGAGAAGAATGACGTGAGTCGTAGTCTCGGCGAAGACTGTGGATAATGGTATCGCGCGCTTGGAGGGCGATGCCGGCCGTGGAAGGCTTACCAATCTTGTGGTCGGGTTTGAGGCGGGGGTCGATGTTGTGGACACCACCACAATTGAGGGTGTCGGGATGATCGTGGCAGAGGTCGTGCATTTGCCAGTCGATGGCCGGGACGCCGCCCTTCAGGATGGTGTGAGGTGGCTTGGTACATACGGTAGTCTGCTTCAAGAGGGTCGCGGCGCCATAGAGGGTGACGGCGTAGGCATGGGTACAGGTCCAGGCTTTGTGAATATGCTGCGATTCAAGGGAGCCGGCGCCGCACGAACCGAGGAAAAATAAATCCGTTTGTTGGGCGTGGGCGAGGCGGAGTTGGCGTTGGATTTCTTGAATGAGGACGTCGTCGGGGCCCTCGAGGAGGAGGGCGTCGTCCTCGAGGACGAGGAGCCATCGTTCCGGTTGGTCGGCGGGGGTTCTGGCGACAGTTTCGGGCACGACGCATCGCCGGTCTCTCTTCTCGAAGCACGCGACAGAGTCGTTTCTGAGGCCATCGCATGGATCCCCGAGGCCGATCGAGCTGGCTGAACAGTTCAAAAATCGTTTCCAAGCGTCGCGGTGTGCCGCGGCGACGCCCGAGGCACCCAGGGGCATGCTCTTGCCGCATTTGGCGGGGGTTCCAAAGAAGACGGCGTCGACTATTTCGACGGTCGAGTTCAAGCCGCGGCTGAGGAGGTCGTGGACGGGTCGCATCCACGCGCCTCGCTCTGGTGCATGCGATTCGCTGTGAATCGTCATGAGTCGGACGCTGGGCGCCGGCGGGAGGCGCTCCCGATTCCCTCGAAGCACCATATCCGTCGCTTGGCGAAGACGTTCGGCGTTGGGACTTCCAAGGTACAACAGAAAGCGCATCCCAAGGTCCGTGAGGGGAGGCGGGGACAACATCGCCTCGAGCTCTGTATCCGAGGCATTCATCGCAAGTCTCAAGAGCTCGTCTGGGGTGTTGGCATCCACTTTCACGTAGGTCTCCGGCCGAAAAAGTTTGGCAGCCCACGCATCTCCTCGAAAGACGGGAATGTTCCCGCTCAAGTAGGCCGCGACGATCTTCTCGGAGACGTATCCGTTTTTGGAGGCGCCGTTCTCGAGGGCCGAGATAAACTTGTAGTCCGCATACACTTTGACGTTGCGCGCGACGTAGTTTTCGTCTTGGCGCTTCGACGTGCGACTAGCGTTGCGCGTTCCCGGCGCTGGACTCCGAGGACACTTCGAGAGCGCCTCGCAGGGACCGGCGGCCACCGCACACACGCGATGAAATAAGGCATCGCGGTCTGATCGACAATTCTGCGACATGTAAGCGAAATGTCCGTATCGCCGCCGCCACGTCTCGGGCGTCGTTTCGCGACGCCTCGAGAGCCGCCGGGGGTCAATCGGTTCCCCTTCTTCGAACAACCTCTCCACGAACCCAGCGAGAGCGAAGGGCCAGTACACGCGGACGACTTGTCGTTCGGGGGACTCGACTCGTTGAGGCTCGAGCGGTGGCATCTCGCCGTGCTCCCGCCAGTTTCCAACGTATACGAGACCCACGCGCGCCGGGAGCCGTCGCATCGCCGCCAGCGCGTAGTTCTCGTCGGTGTGCTCGCCATCGAGAAACATGACGGCCGAGCAATTCTCGGAGACTCGGTCGCTTCCTTTGTCGGCGCTGAACGGGTACGACGTCACGAACACCACCCCCGCCGCGCACCCCTCGACGCGCTTCTCCTCGCCGAAGATCCACCTCCCCAGTCTTGCGGCGCCGTCGTTCTTCAGCCACGTATTCCGCGACGTGAACTGGATTCCGCCGACCGCCGCCACCAGCAGTAATAGCATCGTCGTCGTCGTCTTGAATAATAACGCCAACGTTATGATTTTCGGGGTTCCGTCTTTACCCTCGTTTTCGGGGGGATCAATCAAAATCGCGTCGTTGTCAAACTAAGTTTGTTTGTTTGTTCGTTCGTTGGTGTTGCCACTTTATTATGTAAGCTGCGACGGTGCACAACCCTGCGTCCGTTGGGGCACGCCCACTTGTGGACTTCTAGGTAGCATCCTCGACGTGCGATCCAACTCGTCGTTCCAATTCAAACGACATGCGTTGGCGCGAGGAGACCACAAATTTCGATGACGCCGATTCGTGGTGGAGCTTCTTTCCGAGGTGGTTTCGATCCACAGCCACCTCCGGTGCCATTGAGGAAATCTCCCCGTAGACTAAACAGCGACTTAGCGCATTCGCGAAAACACGCGGCCGCCTTGCCGGAACGAAGTATGGTGGCATGTTTGGGGCGTCTGTTGCAACTTCTCCAGAGCGCAGTCTTTCTTGCCTACTTCCTTACCCTGTCTTTCTTCGTCATAAAGCAGTGTCTCAGTGTGTTTCTTTTCTACGCACGTTAAAATCCTTATCCCCTGGCCCTTTGCCGATTTTCTAGAGCCGCCCATTCTGTTTCCGTTGTTTGCACGTTTTCCTTTCTGTTCCCTCTCCATTTTTTGCTCTCTGCGTCTTCTGCCTTGCTTTTTCACTTTCTTCGTTCTCTTCCGGTGTGATCCTCCGTCCTGGCTCGTTGAGCCTCGGAGTTGCTTGCCATGATGATAACATTATCTTATACAGTAATAATAGTACTAATAATATGGCAACCAGCTCGCACTCGATCGTCCATTTTTCCACAACATGCTTTCTGCGCAGTGCATCACGTCTAGCTTTTTAGTTCCTTTTGGTTTCACGGTTGACTCATATCGTGCCAAATGAAATGAATTGTTAAATGGCTTTCGTACGATGCGTGTCTGGGTTTTTTTGGATGCTTCTTCTTTTCTTTTCTTCTCTTTACCCGTATTTTTCCCTGCGTAATATTGGACTTAATCTATATGTCTTACTTTCCTCGCTTTCGGTTCGGCTTTTTTCCCTCGCCGTTCTCTCTGTTCTTTTCTTTTTTTCATCTCTTCCTCTGCGATCCGCCATTCTAACTCTTAGAGCCTGGGAGTTGCTTGCCATAAGTTAAAATTTTGTCCTGATGATAATTAAAAGCTGCTTTTGACAATAGTTGCGTTGTGCTCGCATATTCTGGCCTCTCGCAGCGCGTACCAGCACGCCCGGCGATATTTGGGATGAGATTGCGCACTTCACTGCGCGCCTAGCGGCGCATTTTGATTCATTGACCTCGAATTAGTGCGTATCCACCCGGGAAATTCTCTGCCCACTTTATCTTAGTCGAGTCTCTCCAGCTTCTTGCTGATGGCCTTGCGGCGAGGGTGCGGATGACCCCCGTGTACGCATTTTTGTCATGGCCGGCGATGGAAACAAAGTAACTATAAAGCGGCACGGTATTTTTTGATTGGGCTTGCTCGACTTTTCTGACGCAGCTTGGCGTTCCGCACCTTCGCGCATATGAACATTCGGATGTCGATCCTCTATCTTTGCTAGTCCGGACGTCTTTTGTCGGCGCGCGCAAGTCCTTCATGGCGCAGTTAGCTACACGATAGCGCTCTGCTGCCTGGGGGTTTGTCGTTCCTCGTCAGGTGTGTCGCTGTTGTTGCCGCCATGGTTCTTCCGAGTCGCTAAATCACCTTTTGACGACATGCCTTGCTTGGACGATGGCGAGACATAGTTATGTGGCTACTCTGCTGCTTCATCTTGTATTCGCGAGCAAGCGTTCATGGTACTGGTTGACTTCCGGTCTCCCCGAACTTCCCTTGCTCTTGATTTACGCACGCGACGTTCGTATGCTCTCCCTGTTGCATATTAGACCGAAGCTGCTTATGACAAGTTTGTAGTACGCGGTCGTTTGCCGGCGGAACTTATTGACATCCTCGTTTCTTGTGCCCTTCATACTGATGACATGTGGTTGCCTTTGGGTTCTCGCGACATTTGGCTGCCTCGCCCGGACCAAATTATGGCCGCCTGAGCATTTGGGAGGTCTGGCATCGTGCTGCGACAGTCTCCTAGCAGTCGTCTTCGCGTGTCTTCTTCGTGGCTACGCCTGCCGCTACTCTCTCTGCTTCTTTTCTTTTCATTTCCATTTCCTTTGAACTCCTCTCGTTTAACCCTATTGGTGCGTACTGTGGCCTGTGGCAGAAACTCCTGCTTCGTGGGGCTTACCCTACCTCTTACCTCTTTTGCCTAGCCCTTAATTTGATGGCTACGTCACTGTGGCACCTTCATAAAGAGAATCTTTTATCATAAGTGACCTCCCAGCCTCAAGGTTAGACGTTTGGCGAGTGGTGTTAGTGGCGACGAGCGAGGTGTACCCCCCTCATCGACCGACTACCTCGAGTGTACGAGGGCGAAGGCGTGTCTAGGCGAGCCCCCCGAGCCAAGCCTCGTTTCGTTCCGCCATGCGTGGTGGAGGATACGCGATTCGGCATCTATATCGGATCGCCGACGTGCAAGTGCTTCCGTATTCGAGCGGATTCATACAGATCGAGAGAGTCCTGCGCGCTCTGATCAAGCCCGCGGAACTCCGATACTTCGACCGATTTGCTACGCATTGGGATTAACGCGAGTTTGAAAGTACGTGTTGGGATCGTACGAGCGTGCGCGGATCGTCGAGTTACGTGTTTTCTTTCGTGCCGCTGTGGAAAACCCGTTCAGCGAAGGTAGTGTGGCCAACCACGGGTGTCGAAGGAACGCCGAGATCGAGGAGGTCCTCGTACGTTGTGTTGACGTGTATTACGACCGATCGCATATGACGATTCGTGTCGAAGGGCATGTGGGTCTTGTAAGCCCGAGGGTATTAGCCGTCATTGAAGACACCCACACGCACCTCCCTCCTCTTAGCAGTCGACCTTCAAAGACAGCCTATCAAGTTCCCTCCTCGAACCGCAATTCGAGAGAGCGTCTCGAGCGAACAGAGATGGAAGATGAAGAACAGAATGATGAGCAGCCGCACGAGCCAGAAGAGCAGCGAGCTCGACGCTTCGATGATGATGATGATGATGATGATGACGACGACCATGATGATATTGATGATGACGATGGTGATGATCGTACAGGACAGCCGCCGACCGCGACGCGTCGTGAGCTTGTTTCGGCGCGGTCGAGGGCGACAGTGGTTGGAGAAGAAGACGAAGATGACGAAGCCGCTACTGCAGCAAGAGCAGAGATCGAGTCGATCATGACGGAGATGCGAGCCCTCCAAGAATATATATATATATATATATATATATGTCCAGGAGCGACGCCGAGAAGAAGCTGAGCTCAGGCGGCAACGGAAGAAGGATGAGACAGAGAGAGAGCTTCATCGACTACAAGACGAGTTGCGCCAGACGTGACAAGGAAAGAAGGACTCAGACGTCGCGAAACAGAACGATCTGTGAGAAGAAGTGCCGAGGCGCCGACGGGTAGAAGACGAGCTCGACGACCTCCAGAAGAGCCTGCTGCGCGAGGCTACGAAGCTGATACCGCCGAAGAGAGGAACGTTGGCCGTGGCGATGACGAGCACGACGAGAAAAATAATCTCCGTATCCTCAGCGAGATCACGGGTACCGCGATGGCCATAGCTGCGCTAAGTCAAGTCAAGAGTCGAGTAGCTGCATCAAGACTGAAACGCTCAAGCTCGGGGTCGAGGACCGCGACCAGAAGCAGTTCGACCTCGACGCCAACGCAATCATTCATTCGCTGGCCGACGACAGCTTCAGCACGGAGCGTTTTCGGATAATCCTCAGCCTGAAGGTGCGCGACACTGGCGTGCCGTATTTTCAAGAACATCTCGACAACCATACAAGCTCTGCAATCGACTACCACATCCGCCTCATTTCTATCTCAAGCTTGAAGAGCACGATGCGGAGTGCGGGTCGATCGTTCGGGAGTTCCGCACACTGAACTACACTTACCTGAGAATTTTAGGTTATTTGCGATCGACATGCCGACCGCCTCGGACCCAAGAGGAAATGTTGCGTAGCCTTCGCCGGATCACGCAGGTGACGACGCCGATGCAAGAGGGTTAACGACATATTCAGGCCTACTGTGTTGCGTTTCAGAACGAAGCCCTTGCCTCTTGGGCTTTATCTGGACGCCTAATTCATGACGTGGAGATCATTGATCACTTCATCCGAGGGCTGGAGAGCGATCATTTGAAGCAGAAGGTAAGCAATACTCGTAACGGACATCCCGGGGCCTACGAGACGTTTTTGGCTACGATGTCTCTCATTATACGCCATGACAACGACCATTGGGTTGCAATGGAAGAGAAGAAGGAGCACGCGACGAAGCCGCCCAGGAATCCGCATGGTCCGCGTTCGCGAGCCCGTGCGATGGCGACGGCGCAGCGACCGGGGAACGAGTCTCCGGGACGACCGCCCAATTTGATGGATGACCCACGACGATGGGTGGATTGCACATGTAAGTATTGTGGGTTCTTTCTGTTTACCCATGACGAGCAACCTGATGCCACGCCGGTGTGCACGCGCGATCCGGATCCGTATTTCAAGGCAGTGTATGCGCGTGTCAAGGGGGGACGACGACCTTTCACACGCTCGCAATGGGAACGTCGCCCCGACCCTCGTGACCGACGAAAGGAGGAAGAACCCAGCAACCCTCGCGACCGTCGCAGGCGAGAAGACCGCCGCAAGCGAGAAGACCCCAACAACAACGGCAGCAACGCCAAAGCGACCGCGGGCACGCAGCGACCCCACGAGTCCGCGAACTTTAATGAGTTCGTTGACGTCTACAGTCATTGGAAGGCGATGAGTGCGACCTCGAGCACTACGTCGTCACGATCCCGTTCTACGGATCGGCGCCGAGACAAGGAGATGCACCGCCGAGATTACGACTAGCGGAGTGAGCCCACGGATTACGCGGGGACGTACTTCGACGACCGCGATGAAGACTCTGGCCATTCGAGTGCCACCTTCACGGTGCGAACGTTCACGGACGAGCCGATGACTTACGGCGCTTTTTTCGAGATGGACGATCACACCCAAACCAACCAACCCACCGAAAACATCGCCGCATTCTACGTGTCGGATCGCGTGCCGCCGCAGAGCCGACGCCTAGTGTCTCTTTTTCGCCCGCGGTACCTGACCGCTGTTGTGAACCGGTACAGGTCATTGGCGAGATGTCCGGTGACGAGTTGGAACTCAAGTGCCTTACGTCAGCGGCTGAGCAGGGACGCAGGGTTGATTCGCGTTACTGGACAGATTATACCGAGTCGGACGCTGATTCCCTTGTTGATCTTCAAACTGATGGGCTCAATGACTTTGATGACGTGCCAGATCAAGTGGACGATGTCTCCGGCGATGGGCTGGACGACGCGGCACTCGACGCAATGGGTGTAGGTTTTGATTCGCCACCTGCGTCCCTCATCGCTTGTGAGGACACTTCGATTCCAGATTTGATCGAAGATGATTCAGCGAGCGAAATCTCAGATGATGATGGCGCGCCCTTTGGCGCACCGATCGACTTTCACGCGACCATTGATGGACACTTACTTTCGACTTTGACGTCGGGGACGACGCTTTTTTCTTTTCCAGAGCCCCCCACCGACGAGCCGAATTTGAGCGATTTGAGCGAGAAAGCTGATTCCGCTATGCTTGAACGACTGAGAAGGACGAAATGAAGGCAAATACTATTATGCAGGAGCCGCCTTTGGAGCCAGACGAAAGCTCTGACTTGTTGCCTATGAAAGATTTTGGAGGTCTACAGCCAGTACTCGATGACAGTCGCGTGTCCGAGGAAAGATCGACGCGGACTATCGATGATGGACTGGATTGCCGTCAAGAGAAAAGGCTAGGTTGGGCGATTAGCACCGAGAAGATGAAGGTGAGCGTACAGGAGATCTGAATACGAGAGATGAAGGTGAGCGTACAAGGGACCTGGATACGAGCACGAAATTTCTTGACCAAGACACCACCAGAGCGGAAAGAGGTGCGATTCCGCCAGCAAGGCGAGACCTTAATTGCCGATGATGAGCTGATTAGCGTATGGTCCGACTTTCGGCAAGAGGGTGATGTGTGTACGAACGTGTCGATGGAGAAGCGGGTGAAGTTCGTCTGCGGAGATTCAGAAGTGGTAGCCGATTGCCGAGAAGAAGCCGATTTAGAGGCGATGAGCTCGGAGGAGCCGGCGCCAGAGATGGCAAAGGACTCTCAAAGTGGAGCACAGGAGGATAGCTCCGATTTTTGGACGAGGACGAGACCGTTTCTCTCGAGCCTTGCGCATGTGTCGATGCCAGACCCGGGTGATGCCGAACCAGACGCGGTGTGCTATCAATTTCTGTCGCGCCGCTTGATCGAAAGACTATCGAACATGCTTGGAGACGAATAGCTGTTTGGACCCGGGTACCTTGACGTTCATGCCGTGCCAGGTTTACCGGCACCGAACAGGACGAAAGTTTGCCACGACGATTGGCATTGATGGTAAGGCCGATGTCACTTTTATTTGTAGTAATGATTTAGCCGCTCAGTTCAAGCGCGATGGCATGATTGTCGATAAGGGAGAACTGCCAGTGAAGCGAACGCTTTCTGGGTCAGGTTTGAAATAGACAGCGATTTACGACTGGACTACGCTGCGAGTTGTGATTGGCGATGGATTTACTGCACCGTTAGTGGCCATTGTCGCAGATACCAGCACGCTGTTTCTGTTAGGAGGCCGCGATATTCGAGTGCTGGGCGACGTGGTGGATCATCCGCATGATCCGGTTTCCTTCTATCGAACTCAAGCCGCGTATGGACGTCGACCGATGCGTTACCGAGGCGAGCGAGTTGTCTCCCCGATTTTGACATGCAGGCCAACCTATGAGCGCCAACCTGTCGTCGCCTCAATATACAGTCATCAGAGGAATGCCCTTAAGCAAAGCTTCATCGATGTGAAGGTGAGGGAAGTTCGCGAAGCCTTGCATCCCTGCCGATCTGCGACGACCGCCGAACGAGCGTCAATCCGCATCTACGACGATTGGAGTGCCGCCGGAACTACCAGCACAGATGTCGTTAGAATCCGAATCTGACGTTATCGCTTATACCGCACGAACCCAGATGGTCGAGCCAGGTAGAATTTACAACACTCCTGCGACTCTCTCGCGGCCTTTGGATCCTGGGCAAGTCTTTGTCGCGACGTCTTCTGGCTATGAGCAGTTGAGACTCGTCAATGGTCTGTGTTCGTCATGCGATGTCCAAGACAAGCACTCTGCTATGGTAGCCGCGTCGTCCCTACAGGATGTTCCGATCACGGTGATGCAAGGACAGATTCTGGCTCATGGCGACATGTTCGTTGTCAAGACGAGTTAGAAGAGGTCTCCGCAGTTGACGAGGAGGACGCGACCACAGCTTCAGACGAAAAGGGAAGCGCTTCTTTTACTGTGTCGGTGAGGAGTCACCTCAATCAGGTCGAAGACTTTCCCGCGCCGATTCTGCTTGGGGTAACGATTGGCTGCTCGCTTAGATCTGGTCAGTCGATACCCCCACTTCACGAGAAGGACGATGGAGAAGACTCTTATCGTCGTCGGTCCGAAGAAGACGAGCAGACGCGTCGCCACGCTACCGAGTGTGAGATTCGCCAGCGCTACGAAACAGTACGATGGCTCCCGCACACGTGCATGAAAGTGGTCATGATGTTTAGCGGCCCTGGAGGTAGCACTTTGGGACTGCAACGAGCAAACGATGTGCGGCACGTCCTTTCGCGCAGTTTTAGCTCTTGATTCCTCAGCAGACGCGAATATGGTTCGCCGCGCCAATTTCCCGAATATTCCCGTTGTTCAGCGCAATCTCTGTGGACGCTATGACACGACCTTGCGATTGATAAATAACTACTTACCGTGGGAAGAATAGTCATCGTCTATGTGTATTGCCACGCCCCCGTGCGTGCATTCTGCATTCTGCACTTTGCAACTTGACCGCCCGTGATGTTGGAAAGGGTGTGACCACAACCCACTGGACCATGAAGATATGCAAGATGGTAGGTTTTATGCTTTGGTTGATCGAACGGGAAGCCCCGATTGTGGCTTATGTTGCCCATTTGCATCCTTTTGTTGGCGTCCCTTGCACCTCGAAGAGGCACCCAAGACTTGCTCGGATAGGCAGACTAAGTTCGCGGAATAATTAGGCTACGGTGACGAACCGCACTTGCTACAGGTGAACAACCTAGGCTCGTCGCGGGATGCTACCGGCGTTTCTTACAGGGCTACGCCCGTACCTCTTCGGATGGGACCACACCGTTCCGATACCAAACCCTTGACCGTGGAGATAACCGCCGAGTTGCTAACTATGCCGTCAGACTATGATTGGGCTGGATTGACGAAAACAGCCACGTTCAATCTTTTGCTTTTATTTTCGCGCCAAACTCTATTGCTATTTTGGCAAAGAACCTTCATAACTATGTGCCCAAGGTACTCAGACTGGTAAGCGAAGTTCATGCGAACGCCTTATGTCCGACTGAACAACCCTCCGATGTTAATTTGAAGGTAACGGGTACTGCATACCAACTTTTGCACGCTCCGTTGATCGACACTCAAGAACGCGTTAGCGTTATCAAGTGGGTGTCACGAGAAGATTTACAGGATCCTACGAAGTGGAGACCTCCTGAAGTGCCCTTATTGCCGTTTACGACTGATGTGACGGGGACGTCACGTGCTTCTTTTGCAGACCCAGCCCGAGAAACACAAATGGACTTTTTGCCAGAACCGGATCAGAATCGCGAACCGAAACTGAAGAGCGAGGCGAGTGTACGTTTCGAAGGCGAGAAGATTAACAAAAGCCACCCTGAGGTCAGATTCAAACATGGGGAGAAGTTTGATGTTCCTTAGAAGGACGCTCCACGAGATGAGGATGGTGTACCTTTACCACAGACTCCGGAGCACGTGAAGAATATTGAGGCTATGAAAGTTACGCTCCCGACGAAAGAAGAAGTCGAGAAAGTCGTGAAGGAACTTGGAATACCAGACAATCCGCACTTGGATGAAGGTGCGAAGCTTATGCTGAGTCACTGCGTTCGATATGCGCGGTCATTCATCGATCCGATCACGAGACCAGTGGACTCGTCGCCAGTATCGTTGCGTTTCAAGGACGCCAGCCCTAAACCGATTAAGATGACGCCGCATCGACTCACTCCGGCCAAGCTCGACTGCCTTCGCAAGCAGATTACCGAATGGTGTCGCGATGGAGTTACTCGCCCTGCGAATTGGCATTGGGGATTTCCTTGCTCATGTTGCCCAAGAAGGAAGCTGAAATTGGAACGTTTAACACTTTTCGTGCCGCTGTGGATTTGCGACAGCTCAATGACCAGTTAGTCAATGACAGTTTGCCGAATGTGCGATAGGATGATGCTTTAGCATTTCTAGCGAAGCACCGTTGGAGAACCTGCATTGATATACGCTGGGGATATCATAACTTTCGTCTGGACCCTGCAGCTCGGAACGCTGTCACGATGGTCAGCCCACTTGGAGCCCACCGTTTTCTGCGATTTCTTTGGGGAGTAAAGAACGAATTTGCAAGCAGATGGCCAGTGATCAGCCAAAGTGGATGTACAAGAGATGGTCGCTTTCATCGACGACATTATAATGGGAATGACCGATCTTCATATCATTTGCAAGTATTGATCGAAGTTCTGTGTCACCTAGCTCAGCGAGGATACAGTGGTCCAACGTCGAAATTCCATCTTATTAAGGATGATATCGAGCTTCGGGCCAGATCTCTACGCCTGATGGTTTGAAGCCGAATCCTACGACGCTAGAAGCACTACGAAATCTGCCGATACCAGGAACTCTGCGCAACACTTCACCGAAGACGCAGGTTCGATCCTTCATCGGGATGAGCAGCTACTGCCGCCGATATGTGAAGGGTAACTCCAAGATAGCCGAGCTGCTGAGACGCTTGTGTCTCGAAGATGTGCTTTTCAAATGGACACCTGAATGTCAGAAGGCCAGGGACACGATTATTGCCGTTCTAGTCGATTCTCGCGGAGTGTACCACCCAGATTATGATTTGGCGTTTCAGATACGCTCTGACGCGTCTAAAGATGGTCTAGGCGCATACCTTTTTCAAGTCGTCGAAGTCAAGAACGAGAAAGGGCGAATTAATCGCGGGGACAGAGTGATTGTGTATTGGGCCGTGCTGTACCGAAGGAGATGCGATATTACGAGCCCCGCCGTTTGTAGTTGTTTGTTGTTATACTCTCTCTGGAGCATTTTCGAGCCCACATTGAAGGTCATCGGACTTTTCTCGAGACTGATCATCGGAATCTGACATTTTTGCGGGATACTACTCATTCGTCTGGCCAGCTCGCCATATGGACCTTGCGAGTAGCGAACTTTGTCCATGAACTGAATAACAAGCCGGGTAAGTCGCCAGATTGAGCATACCTGATTGTCTTTCTCGCAATCCCATCGTGCTCGAGTGTCATGTCATGTTGTCAATTATTACGACCAACATATCTGAGGAGAAGGGCGAGCCGCCAGATGACCCTATGGTTCTGGCTGTTTCCAGCGATACGAATCAGCGTCAAGAGCTTCGTCTGCAGTTTCAACCACACCCTTTGCACGATGCTGCTGCTATCCAGGAGTATATTGACAAGATCCCAGACAACCTTACGCTTGACGAGATTATCCAGGCTCTGAAGGAGGTTCCGATGTGCAAGAATATACGCCCTCGGATGGCTCAAGGCCATTCTCTCCGTCGTTATGGAGCCAATACTCGCTTCGAACGAATCAGGAAAGTGCTGTATCGCACTGCTGTCGATTTACACCCTATGATTGTCGCACCTGCGAAGCTACGTGACCGCATTATTCGATTGTACCACGACAACCCTGTCAATGGTGGTCACATAGGTCGCGAAAGCACAGTTCAGGCCATTTTATAGCTTTTTTGGTGGCCTCGCATGTCGAACGAAGTTGGAGCCTTTCTAGCATTGTGTGTCAGAAAGTTCGCACGCCCGAACCGAAGAAGTCTGGACTACTTCATCAGCCAGTGCACGAAGGTGATTGTTCTGTCCTTTGCATCGACCTTCTCGGACCCTTGCCTGGTTCCGGTCCTGAGACGCACATGATCGTATTCCTCGATCCTTTTTCACATTTTTTGATTTTGGATGTACTTCATACTAAGGCCGCTGAGGCTATTCTTGAGTCTTTTGTCGCGAACATCTTGTTGCGTGGGTATTTGCTGCGAATGATTCGTACGGATAACGGTCGTGAGTTCGTCAATAAGTTGATGAAAGAGATCTGCAGTCTTTTCAACCTGTAATATCAGACTACGATTCCCTATCACGCTCAGGCCAACCCCGCTGAGCGAGTCAGCCGTTTTCTCAAGGCTTTTCTTCGCGCTTGTCTGCAGAATCGAAGTATCACTGATTGGCCTGCATTCATGAAGTTTGTTGCTTTTTGCTAAAATCGCAAGTTCATTCCTGGTACTCACATTTCGCCGTTTATGCTTCGTCAGAACCGCCAGCAAATGCTCCTGACTGACTACACCTTGCTGAGCCAGCCCGCGCGACAGTTGCCCAAAGCCCGTGCTGATTCCCTGACTGAGACTCAAAGTGCGTTCAAGCCCTACACGCGAGTTGTTGCAGAAGCTCACCAGAAGGCTAAGCTCAAGCAAAAGATGGCCTACGATGCTGATCAAGTTGATGTCGAGTGCGCGGAAGGACCTCAAATCTTGTTGTACATTCCTCCCCCGCTGAACAAGCTGCGACCTGAGTGGCGCGGGCCGTTTGTCATCACCAAGCGACTTCGCCCGCTGCCTACCAAATTGAGTCTCTTGACAATCCGCCCGAGCGTCGAACAGTGTCTGTTCAGCAGATCACTTCAGTTATGGTTCTTCCGATTATCGGTCGTGCTATCCCTAAGCCGGCCGAGACTGTTCGGAACGACTACCAGGGTGGAAAATTCGTTGTTTTCGAGATTCCTGATCACAAGCATTCTAAGTGGCGTAAGAAGATTTATGTTGCCGAGGTTTATGAGGGCTACGATTTTGAGAATGACCGTGTTGCTTCGCATTTCTATTCCGATCTCGGTCCTGATGACAAGCCATCCTACTGTAAGCCGACATCTCATCTCGCTACTCGCGAGCTCAAGCCCGAATATAAGGACATCGATGGTTGTAGCTTTACAGATAGGTCTAAGTTGACCAAAGATTGCACTCCACGTGTTATCGACTTTCCCCCGCACGAGGTTGATGTCTTGATTCCCAGTTTCACTTCGTTTAATGGCAAGGTGCCAGAGCACATTGTCAAAAGCGTCCATCCTTGTCAAATTTCGAGATGCTCATGCTGCTGACGCTCTCCTCAAGCGCAAAAGAGCCTCGCGCTGAGGGCAGCTCGTTATCAAACTAGGGAGTCCTGTGGCGGAAACTCATGCTTCTTACTGTTGTTGGCCCCTTGCGGCGCCCGGACGGTTAGGCCAACGCCTTCCCGTCCCCCTTACACCCACCCACCCCAATCTCATTTCAGCTCGACGCTCTCACCCCCGCCAATCTAAGCTGCTTTGATCTGCGCACGTTCGGCTAACCTTTGAGTTTACTCCTTAACCCTTGTTAGTGACGGCATCGTCTCTGTGACGGCGACGTCACACGTTCATGAGGAGCATCTTTTATCATAAGCGATCTCCCAGCCTCAAGTATAGAGGTTTGGCGAGTGGTGTTTGTGGCGACGAGCGAGGTGTACCCCCCCTCCTAGACCGACTACCTCGAGTGTACGTGGACGCAGGCGTGTCTAGGCGAGCCCCCCGAGCTAAGCCTCGTTTCGTTCTGCTATACGCACTCCTCCTCTTAGCAGTCGACCTTCAAAACCCCTATTTGTAATAACATTCCTCACCTTCCTTCACCTGCTTCTGCAATTTGCTTTCTTTTTTCTCTTGCTCTCAAAGTTCCTGCTCCCTTCTTCCTACATCTATACCATCCTCCTTTCCGTTCTTGCTTCTTCTTCGTTTCCCTATGCGCCCATCCATGGATTCTAGCTCTTTGAGCCTGGGAGTGGCAAACCATATTAATTTAAACAACTTGGACCCAACACTTTCTTTTCCAAACTGACGTTTTCCCTCTTTTTTTAGCCTCGCCTGCGAATCTGACAATCGCTTACGCCGGCCTCTTTCATGTATCTTGAATTCTTGCGACCCCTTGGATTTCATACTAATGATTATTATGGAGTATGTGCAGGGCGAAGAGGTCAAGGACGGGCGAAGTTCTTAGCCCGCGCCTTGGCGCGCGCGTGTGTATTGGTCACGCCCTCTTCGCACAGGCCCCCACATGTATCCCCGCTGCTCGTGCGAGTCTCTATCTCGCGGGCCCCGCTCTTTGTCCGACGCGCGCTTTTGCTTCTGGCGTTGTTGTCTTCGTCTTCCTTCTTTTCACTGCAAGCTGTAAGTTCATTTCGAAGACTTCATTGTTCATGCTTGGTGTAAGTCACGTAGAATTAACGCATATTAAGCGAACGTCGTAAAGCCGAATTCGCTCCGTTGCGAAAACCGCTTGAGGCCGGCAATTGAATAGAAGAGCACAAGGGAGTGCGGGCAGAATTCGTAGCAGGCTCCGTGGTCGTTAGATAAGAAGAGGGTTCTGCGACATATCCCCACCGGCACCCTCGCTCTCACGACGTGACGTGTCGAGTTGGCCTGCCTTACGACGACGACGATGATGATGATGATGATGATGATTAAAGTGCAATAGAGGTTCCAACAAAAAGCAACCAAAGTTGATTGATTCCGAGAGGTTTTTCGAAGGTAGACTGCTAAGAGTATGCGAGAGGGGGCTGGGCTTTGCGAAGGATTATAGAAAAGTCTATTGCTCAGAGGGGCGCATGGTTGCGATGGAGGACGGTGCCTCATGAATCCGGAGCCTTGCGAGGGCATCCGCCCTTCCGGCGTAGGTTGGCACCTGTTCGCCTTCCGGCCGGGCCGGTTGGCAGCCGGAACTTTCGCAGTGGGACGGGGTATGACCGGTGGGTTGGAAGAACGTTATCGACGAGTTGGTTGCCAGTCACATCGCGGTCTCCGCGTCGTATGGCGACAAGCCGGATAATCACTCTCCGCCGACTCACCTTTCGGCGCCCCTCGTCTAGAGACCCCCGTGATTCTGGATCGGATCCTGTCGGTCCAGCCTGGCTCCCATGCTCGGGAGAGGTCTGAAGTTAGTTAGTTAGTTAGTTAGTTAGTTAGTTAGTTGGTTAGTTAGTTAGTTAGTTAGTTAGTTAGTTAGTTAGTTAGTATAATCACTCTCCGCCGACCCACCTTTCGGCGCCCCTCGTCTAGAGACCCCCGTGATTCTGGATCGGATCCTGTCGGTCCAGCCTGGCTCCCATGCTCGGGAGAGGTCTGAAGTTAGTTAGTTAGTTAGTTAGTTAGTTAGTTAGTTAGTTAGTTAGTTGGTTAGTTAGTTAGTTAGTTAGTATAATCACTCTCCGCCGACCCACCTTTCGGCGCCCCTCGTCTAGAGACCCCCGTGATTCTGGATCGGATCCTGTCGGTCCAGCCTGGCTCCCATGCTCGGGAGAGGTCTGAAGTTAGTTAGTTAGTTAGTTAGTTAGTGCTAAGAGGGGGGGTGCGAGAGAGGAAATGGTTTTGAGTTTAAAAAGTCGATCGTTAACTTACGGTTAAGGGGGTCGACTGGTAATCAGAGTGGGGGCTGACGGTTTTGGTGCGTTGTGTTGGCCACGAGGTACTGGGCTTGCGGTTAAGAGGGGTCGACTGGTAACAAGAGTGGGGGCTGAGGGTTTTGGTGCGTTGTGTGGGCCACGAAGTACGGCACTACCTGTGTCTGGGGGCTTACGGTTAAGCTTGTGATAATATTCAACCAGCGTTGGGAATTCACTTCAGCAAGTGAACGTGAACCACTTCACCAGCCACGCTATTGGTGAAGTGATTTGAAGTGAACACGTCACCCTACGTGGCCGTCGTGAACTTTTGTGAAGTGAACGCCACTTTTTTATTTTTATTATTTTTTTTTTTAACGTCAGCGCCGGTCCCTGCCGCGCCCCGTCAGTTCCGTGCCCCCCGCGCGCTATTGCCTAGGTCTGGTGCTCTTAGATTCATTCGCGTTTCGGGACGAAGGAGGAGTTACCGTGGATGGGGTTCAGTGTTTCTTACTTTAGGCGATGTGAACGACCTCGGTATCTTCGTCTGGTTCTTCCTCATCAACCTCCATCTCCAAGGAGTCTTCGGGGATGGTGCTCTCGGCGTTTTTGAAAAACTCGGTCTCGTGTCCGAGGTCCGTGTACTTAATCCGGGCCGCCGCAATGAAATTCTTGTTCATGCGCTGGAGGGCAACTTTGTCCGTGTCGTCCGCGCCGAGCAACGTGTTTCCCTCGGTCAGGACAAGATTTCAAATGCTCAGGCAGCGCCCACAGTAGCTCTGCGCGCCATGTGTACCAATTGAACCCTTAGAGGCTCTCGCCATGTCCGGAAGGAACCCATACTGCTCCTTGGTGCGCGGTGGATACAGCTTTCCAACGTCGAGCACAGCCAGATCTGTGAAGCCGATTTCATCCTTCTTCTCAAGTTCAGGATAATGCTCTTTCCAGTTGAGCGATCTCGAGAGCCTGATACCTTGAGTGTAGACCTGTTCAAACTCCCCATTGAAATCGGGCATCTGGATCTCAGGCATAGCAAAACAAGGCACGTCGCCACGAATGTCGTCCCAAAGCGCCGGGTGCGTCGAGTGCCGCCAAGAGACTGAGGGCAGGCGCAGGCTCGGAGGGTGGCGCAGACTCGGAGGAAGTCTATGACTTTTCGTGGTGGAATGCAGTCCGTGCGTAAATCACATATTCTTCCTTGAGCAACTTCCTGGCCTGAGCTCTCTGATTGGACGACAGGTGCCACAGTTGATAGTCCGAAAGTCAAGAAGGGAGGCAATCAGCTCGCGATCGTTGAATTCATATTCGAAGTGACGCACGTAGTTTTCATTATTCCCGCAAAACCGACGCTCACATTCGAGAATAGCCCGTTCAAGACAGATTTTGCCGATCTCGCTGAGGTCGTCAAAATCGACAGTCTTACGTGGCATGGATTTCGCAGTTATGTTCGGGACATCAATGACTTCTAGCGTCCCAGCTCGCAGAGACTCGATCATGTTGTGCTTGATCAATGCGGCGCACGCCCCCAGGTATAAGTGTTCATGTTGCACGAAAACAACGGCCTCATCCGTTATAGCAAAAATCGCCTCGAATTCAGCCAACACCACCCATTGCTCATCACTGATTATCCAGGGTAGTCCAATGTTGGTAGCCGCGTACAGTTTGAGCACGTGGTGCATACGCAGCAAGGAACGAATAAGTTGGTATCGAGCCCGGCACCTCGCCTTATTGAGGTCGAGCTTGAGCTTCGGCGATTTCCCCGGCTGTAATGGCAAAAGCGCACGCAGGTCCTTCAAACGTGTGCCGTAAGAAAAGAACTTGGCTCCATCGTGGGCACTGTTCAGCAGCTCCTGGCCAGCTGGGAATGGATTGATCACCTGCTTGCCTCTGGATCGTGTCAAGTCGCCACATGCCGCTGCCGAGATTTTGAGATATCATGCATGTCACACGCTTCGACCTCAACAAAAAATTCTTCGGCGACGCCAATCGCAGCCCGGTCTTGAACAATGGTTGCGGCCGCCAAATCGATATCGATTCCCGCACGCTCCGCGACCACAGAACGGAGCTGAGAAGCCGTGCCGGAATCGGTTCCGTCGTCAGCTGGAATGAGACCCACGCACACCGTCTCAACGCCACTCCAATCTGCCCAGATGAAGGATAGGCCAACGGCCTGTCGCTTGAACTTATCCCTGAGTGTCCCGCAGTCATGCAGCACCTGGGCGAATGGATTGCCGAAGGCCGCTTCATCACACTCCGTAACGACGTGCTTCAAGATTCGAACAAAGCAACAATATTCAGCGTCCACCTATTCAAACTGCGCTTTTCGAGTCATGAACGGGCACTTGCCTTTCCCGCCACCGCCGCGGTAATACGCTTCAATTAGGTTGCGATGATCTTCGTCGTCGTCAAAGGTGCGCTTGGAAATCCGCTGCGACGCGTACACGTAGTGCCGAGCCGAGAATGCCATCAGGGAAGAGTGCTTTGTCTGGCTGGGCATGGCCATGAAGTATCTCGTAATATCCGATTTACCCTTCGAGGCTGCCACAACGCCCGTCATAACGCCCCTCCTTTTCTTGGTCTGTCTTCTGTTTCTTGGTGAGCTGTTGACGTCCCAGCTCGTCGAATCCTCCTCCGGATGCGCAACCTTGAAGTGGGCCCCAAGAGGGCTTGGTCGTCTGCTTTTCTTGAAGTCAGTCTCTCGTCACCTTCAGGCGCTCCCAGCACCGGATACTCACATGCGTCGTCGCCT
Organism: Chrysophaeum taylorii; assembly: GCA_029834535.1. Taxonomy (NCBI): domain Eukaryota; class Pelagophyceae; order Pelagomonadales; family Pelagomonadaceae; genus Chrysophaeum; species Chrysophaeum taylorii. The sequence goes on from JAQMWT010000226.1 coordinate 30,605, forward strand.
TCCCACTGGTCAACGCGGTCAGGATGATTTTCCTTCAGTCGACGCACGCAGTCCCACAACTAGTAGGAAAACCTGGTTGATCGTCCGCTTTTGTTGCCCGGCGTGTTCCACGCGTCACAACATCGACATCGGCTCGTTCTTGTGAACTTCCTCCTTCTGTTAACACCGCGTTTAAATTCCTCCTCATCATCAACATTATCCTCCACCTCCAGGTAGCGCGGCTCGACTCGGCTCTCATCAGACGGGGTCAGGGTCAGGCCGTCAGCCAAAGTGAATGAACGCGAAGTGAACATTGGACTTCGGACGACGACGAAAAATTTCGGTGAAGTGAAGTGAAGTGAAGTGAAGTGAACAAAATTCAGTGAACCTAGTGAAGTGAGCCCAGTGAATTCCCAACACTGTATAATTCAATAATATTCATTCTAACAATAAGAGTGGGGTCTTGCTTGCTTGACTTGAGGGTTTAAATAAAGGTGGTGCGTTGTGTTGTGGAGTTTGGGTTCTTAAAGGTCGAGCGGTGGGGAAGGAGAAGACTCAAAGGTTAAAAAGGCGGAGCGTGCGCAGATTGTAATAATAAGCAGCTTAGATAATTGGGGAAGGCGATCCCTCCTCCTCCGACGACGACGACACGTTGGTTGATGACAATCCCAAATGCAAGGACGATTGATTCGTGGGGGTAAGTATTGGGTTGATAGTTGAATTCTTGATTCTGGATGATGCAGCGCGCAGAACGCACGCCGCTGCGAGGTCGAAGCGAGAGCATGGACCGGTACCGCGGGCTCCGGTATTCGTTGAGCGAGCGCGGGCGGTTGGGTCGCGTGCGGTCGAACGTCGGGTCTGTGTCGGTGCAATCGGCGTTGTTTCGGTTGGAGAGGATGTCGCCGAGCGAGATGCCGAGCACGCCGGACTTGAGCCAGCTGGGGCTTGGCGAGTGTTTGAATTTTGTGGAGGCGTCGCGGCCCTCCGAGGCGTTTCTCCAGCTGTTCGAGGAGGGGTCGGAGGAGACGGAGGAGACGCCCGAGGTGGTGGTGTTGGAGGAGGAGGAGGACGCGGAGGCGTTCGGGGAAGGAGGTCCGCCAAAGGCGATCGAGCGCGCTTTGATGCGGTTCCGCGGGTTCCAGAATAAGGTGATCGACTGGAACGCGTGCGGGCGGCAGCTGATCGTGGACCTGGTGGCGTCGGGCGTGACGTTTTTCTTGACGTCGGTGATCTACGTGAGCGGCGGGCAGAGCGTGTTCGGAAGGTATTTCGAGGGGAAGCTCGTGTTTGTCGCGGTCGAGGCGATGTTTGCGGGGACCGCGATCACGGGGATCGCACTGCCGTGCTTGTCGTCGGTGCCGTGGGCCGTCGCGGCCGTCGACGTCGGATTTTTGCCGCTGCTCGCGCACTGCGCCGAAATCGTGTACCACGGAGTGGTCGTCGACTCTGATTCTGACTTGGACGACGACTCGGAGAATATGTTGCGGGAGTTCGTGGCTACTTATGTGGTGGCGCAGGCGTGCTTGTTTTTGCGTCGGGGTCTCGCTCTGGACGCTCGGGGCGTTGGAGCTGACGCGGTTGTCGAATTATCTCCCTTATCCGGTGATCGCGGGGCTGCTCGCGTCGATCGGGGTGTCGCTCGCCAAGTCCGGGATATCGGTGGCAGCCAAGGGGGCGTCGTCGCGCGTTTTCGAGGCGGTGTGGATCGGGGCCGCCGTGGGCCTGGCGGGGGTTTCGATGTACCTGAAGAGAAGGTTGCGCGTCGCCGCGCACGTCGCGACGCCGATCGTCGTCGCGATCGGGGTTTTGGCGTTGTTCGGGGCGTCGGCGGCGACGGGGATTCCCCGGTCCCAACTCGGGGACTACGGAGCCTTGTTCGCGTGGGACGACGCCGCCACGGCCGGGTGGTGGGCGTGGAAGGACGATTACTTTTGCAGCAAAGGCGGGTTGCTCGTGGCTAGCGCGAGGCTCGACGTCGTCGCGCGATGTCGCGCGGTGTTCGTGGCCGCGTGCGTGATCGGGGCCTTGAAGATCGGGATCAAGTGCGGCTCGTTTGCCGCCATGTTCATGACGAGCGACGTCGACGCCGACGCCGAGATGAGGCTCGTAGGCGCCGCGAACGCGGTCGCCGCGTTGGCGCTGGCGTCGGGTCAAGCTCACTCGTTCAGCGGGCTCAAGGTCGGCCAGCAGCTGAACGCCACCCACAAGCTCGCGTCCCTCCTCGTCCCCGCGTGGTGCCTGCTCGCGTGGCTCAAGGGGATCGGGGTCTCATGAGCATCGTCCCCAGGTACGTTTTCGGATCCATGCTGGTCGAGCTCGGAATCGATTACGTCGAAACCTACCTCGTCTACCCTCTCCAACAATCGCGCGCCGGTCGTTCAAACTTGGACGTCCTCGACGTGGCGACCATGATTTCCATCGTCGTCGCTGCCGTCGCGTTCAATCTCCTCGAAGCCATTGCGTTGGGCTTGGTTTTTTCTCTGATCGGGGTGTCGCGCCGGCTCGCGCAGAGGTCGATCGTACGCTCGACGAGATCGGGCAAGGACGTTCGATCTACGATCGAGCGGACTCCCGACCTCATGCGCGCCCTCGACTCGGTCGCCGACGCAATCTTCGTCGTCGAGCTCGTCGGATACGTCTTTTTTGGCTCGGCGCACGAACTCGTCGACGCGGTCGGGATTCGCGTCAAGAGCAAGAAGCCTCTCTATTTCGTCGTCGTCGACATCTCGGGCTGCCTCCCGACCTTTGACGTCACGGCGGTAGCAGCCTTCGAAAAAATCTTCGCCCTCGCCCGCGCCAGAGACTTTAAGGTCTTCTTCGCTCCGACCGACTCGGAAGCTTCCCAAGCCCTCGACTCGGCGATCCAAGCCTGCGGCAAGGCGGGCATCCTCCTCGCGGACAACGGGCGATTCTTCGAGTCGGTCGACGACGCCCTCGAAGCTGCCGAGGACTCGCTTTTGCGGTCCACGGGCAAGCACAATCTCGACCGCGCCTCGATCGACGAGGACGACGACGAGGACGGCTTCGCCCCCACCATCGAGGACGACGACGACGATCTCCTCCTCAGGACCAAGGGTCTCTTCAACGACTGGCTCCGCAGCGCCACCGAACGCCACGGTCTGGTCGACGACGACGAGTTTTTGACGACTATCGCTCGTCTCCTCGTTATCTCCGACACCGTCGACCTCGACGACGACAGAGGTCGAAAGATGATGGCCCTCCTCGTCGACGGCAGAGTCCGGCTCCTCAACGACAGCGGCATCTGCGTCCGCAAGCTCGCCCACGGCAACGCCCTCGCCGTCGGCGACTATTACATCCAGGACGACGACATGCGCCGCACCTATTCGCCCGTCCCCGCCTCGGCCCGCGTCCTCGTCCTCAAAATATACTACGACCACCTCCTCGACCTCGAAAAGCACAAGCCGCACATCGCCCTCAAGTTTCACAAACTCATGGCGCGTTCCTTGGCGCAGAAAAACAGAAACTCGAAACTCGCGCACCGCTAGAAAAGACTCATTCAATTCAATTCAATTCAATTCATTCATCAGGTTCTTTCTTTCTTTGTTTGTTTGTTTCTTTGTTTTTTGCCCCCCCCGTGTATTTATGTTTCATCGATCCTTGAAGAAAGACGAAGAACTGCTGCTCTCTTGCCGTCGACGAGGGTGGTGGTGGTGGTTATTTATCTTATCTATCTACGGCTTGCAGGGGGCTAATCTTATCCTAACTACTAATCGACAGATGTTTGTCTGTCTGTTTGTCTGTCTTTAAATGTCGACTGCTAAGAGGGGGTGTGGGGAGTTTGTCTGTCTTTAAATGTCGACTGCTAAGAGGGGGTTGTGTGTGGGGAGCATGAAGGATGTGGGTGGGTTTGTGGGGTATGAGGGATGTGCCTGACGGGCGGAGATAAGTACGCGGGACCTAGTCGGGGTCATCGCCGAGGCGTGGGGCAGGCGAAGAGCGGACCAAGGGCCCCGCCTTGGTAGGTCGTACGCATGCTGCCGCCGGACGTATGTGCGACGAAGGGTGACGTCCTGCTGGGATCGGGCGGCCTGGGCGGGGTTCCCCGAGGCGGCGACATGGGTGAGGGCGGTGAGGGCACAGCGAGCCCGGCCTAATGCGTTGGCGATCCCCACTCACGGTAGATGCGGCGAGTTTGGGCCGCCTTTGCCTCTGTGAAGTTGGCGCAGCCGCTTGTCACCCAGGTTCGCGCAGCGATGCGCTCTGCGCATGTTTGGCGAGGGCCCTGGCAGCCGCGCTGGCCTCCCCGGAGGCCACAAAGACGAGGGCGGCGACGGTGCCGTAGCTACGTAGCCGCTGTTCGACAGGGCCCAAGAAGCCAGGCGGTGGTGCTGTACCCGGCTGGGGATGATGGCGTCGATGCCGCGGAAGTGAGCGAGGTATTCGGAGTGGACTTGCGCTGCGCGCCGATCGACAGGCGACGGGTGAGAGATCGAGGGCGTGGGCGGTGTACAACGAACCCCAAGCGAGGGTTTTGATGTCGTAGAGTTGCTCCTTGTTGTCGAGCGTGGTGAGGATGTCTGGGACGACTTGACGTCGGGCGAGATTGCCTCGGTACCGGCCGTAGAGGCGCGTGCGAATGGTAGGGCGACGACGTCAGCAAAGATGCCGAAAACCTCGGACAGGGCTGGGATGCCGGCCTCTTTGACGCTGCCGTGGACGCAGTCGAGCTGGCCGTCATGCCAGGTGGTCCGCGCTCCTCCGCGGTTGACAAGGTTGGCCTGCGTGAGAAGCACCTTGCCGTGAGCGTCGAGAACGACGTCAGTGCCCAGAATGCGAGTGCCCACGAGGCCCAAACAAGCTGGAGAGGGGTAGCCAAAGTACTGGGCACACATCTCAGCCCAGCAGCGGTTGGGGATTTGAAGGCCAGAGCTGGGCCACGAGCTGTCTTTAAATGTCGACTGCTAAGAGGGGGTGTGTGTGGGGAGCATGAAGGATGTGGGTGGGTTTGGGTTTGTCTGTCTGTCCCTCGATTTAGGGTAAGGATCAGGTAGGCGCGAGAGTAAGGATCAGGTAGGCGCGAGAGCCAGACAGTGATCCTCCAAGCCGTCTACGGCGACCTCGCAGACTATTTCCACGACCCGCGGCGGCTCTTTCAGCGCGCCATTCTCACGCCCCGTCGAAACGATGTTGTCGATGCTGACAACGCGCGCATGACCGCGGCCTTTTTTTCCCGGAGACGAGGCGTCGGAGTTCTTTTCGGCCGACTAGGTTGGGTCGGAAGACGACGCCTCGCTCTTTACAGTCGAGTTTTCAACTCCCTGACAACCAACGGCATGCTGACTTTGATCGCGAGCTTAAAGTCTTCGCAACCTCGACCCGTCGCACGGCCACTGCAACGGTACCAGATACATGATCGATCGTGTCGTGTCACCGAGGCTCCTCCAACCTGTATCCCTTAAGGCCCGCCGACGCCAAACGATCACCAAGAGCCAGGGCCAGACGCCCCGCGAGGTCGGCGTCCTCTTTCCCAAGCCCGTCTTCTGCCACGTCCAGCTCTACGTGGCTCTCTGTCGATCGGCAACCCCGAGGATATACTCTTCTGGGTCGACGACTCCACCCTACCCCACACGTGCTGCGCAATACCGATAAGCCCCCTCCCGGCGTCTACACGCGCACGGTAGGTGAACTTACTGGGACCACGTGAACTTACTGAGGTTTGAGATTGGGACTAGGTGAACTAAGTGACCAGGTGAACTTACTGGGACCAAGTGAACTTACTGGGGTTTTAGAGTGAACGCAAAGGCTAGCGGCGTGTACGGATCAAAGCAGCTTAGATTGGCGGAGGTGAGAGCGACGAGCTCGAAGGAGAGTGGGGTGAGTGGGTGTGAGCACGAGTGGGCTTACGCCGAATTTACTGGGGTTAGAGATTGGGACTAGGTGAACTTACTGGGACCAGGTGAACTTACTGGGGTTAGAGATAGGTGAACTTACTGGCCTGCACTTGTCCTTACTACTAATCGACAGATGTTTGTCTGTTTGTCTGTCTGTTTGTCTGTCCCTCGATTTAGGGTAAGGATCAGGTAGGCGCGAGAGTAAGGATCAGGTAGGCGCGAGAGCCAGACAGTGATCCTCCAAGCCGTCTACGGCGACCTCGCAGACTATTTCCACGACCCGCGGCGGCTCTTTCAGCGCGCCATTCTCACGCCCCGTCGAAACGATGTTGTCGATGCTGACAACGCGCGCATGACCGCGGCCTTTTTTTCCCGGAGACGAGGCGTCGGAGTTCTTTTCGGCCGACTAGGTTGGGTCGGAAGACGACGCCTCGCTCTTTACAGTCGAGTTTTCGACTCCCTGACAACCAACGGCATGCTGACTTTGATCGCGAGCTTTAGGTCTTCGCAACCTCGACCCGTCGCACGGCCACTGCAACGGTACCAGATACATGATCGATCGTGTCGTGTCACCGAGGCTCCTCCAACCTGTATCCCTTAAGGCCCGCCGACGCCAAACGATCACCAAGAGCCAGGGCCAGACGCCCCGCGAGGTCGGCGTCCTCTTGCCCAAGCCCGTCTTCTGTCACGTCCAGCTCTACGTGGCTCTCTGTCGATCGGCAACCCCGAGGATATGCTCTTCTGAGTCGACGACTCCACCCTACCCCACACGTGCTGCGCAATACCGATAAGCCCCCCTCCGGCGTCTACACGCGCACTGTAGGTGAACTTACTGGGACCAGGTGAACTTACTGGAACCAGGTGAACTTGCGGAGGTTAGAGATTGGGACTAGGTGAAATTAGTGACCAGGCGAACTTACTGAGACCAAGTGAACTTACTGGGGTTTTAAGAGTAAACTCAAAGGTTAGCGGCGTGTGCGGATCAAAGCAGCTTAGATTGGCGGGGGTGACGGCGACGAGTTCAAAGGAAAGTGGATGTGAGCACGAGTGGGTTTACGCCGAATTTACTGGGGTTAGAGATTGGGACTAGGTGAACTTACTGGCGAACTTACTGGCCTGCACTTGTTAACTACTAATCGACAGATGTTTGTTTGTCTGTTTGTTTGTCTGTCTTTACATGTCGACTGCTAAGAGGGGGGGTGTGTGTTGGGAGCATGAAGGATGTGGGTGGGTTGTCTGTCCCTCGATGTAGGGTAAGGATCAGGTAGGCGAGTAAGGATCAGGTAGGCGCGAGAGCCAGACAGTGATCCTCCAAGCCGTCTACGGCGACCTCGCAGACTATTTCCACGACCCGCGGCGGCTCTTTCAGCGCGCCATTCTCACGCCCCGTCGAAACGATGTTGTCGATGCTGACAACGCGCGCATGACCGCGGCCTTTTTTTCCCGGAGACGAGGCGTCGGAGTTCTTTTCGGCTGACTAGGTTGGGTCGGAAGACGACGCCTCGCTCTTTACGAGTTTTCGACTCCCTGACCCAACGGCATGCGACTTTGACGCGATCTTAATCTCTTCGCAACCTCGACCCGTCGCACGGCCACTGCAACGGTGCCAGATACATGATCGATCGTGTCGTGTCACCGAGGCTCCTCCAACCTGTTATCGACTTAAGGCCCGCCGACGCCAAACGAACCGCAAGAAACATCTGCCGAGGTCTTGCAAGTGCAGGCGTCTTCGCCAGTATGCTCTACCTGGTCCCTCTCTACCCCAGTAATCGGCGATAAGCCCGAGGCTCACATCCACTCTTCTGAATCGACGCTCCACCCCCGCCGTCTACGCGCTTTGTCCGCACACGGCGCTACTTGAGTTACTGTAAGGGAACTTACTAGGTTGACTTGGGACTCAGGTGAAGTTAGCCAGGTCACTAACTTACCTAGTCCCATCTCTGGGGGGCAAGGTTACTTTTCAGCAAGTTAGTGGTCCAGCGAAGTTCAACTACAGTGGCGTGTGAGCACGGGGGGTTTACGGTATTTACTCAAAGTGTGGGGTAGGGTGGAGCGGACTCAGAGAGCATACTTCTCGGGGTTGCCGATCGACAGAGAGCCACGTAGAGCTGGACGTGACAGAAGACGGGCTTGGGCCAGAGAGACGCCGACCTCGCGGGCGTCTGGCCCTGGCTCTTGGTGATCGTTTGGCGTCGGCGGCCTTAAGGGATACAGGTTGGAGGAGCCTCGGTGACAACGACACGATCGATCATGTATCTGGTACCGTTGCAGTGGCCGTGCGACGGGTCGAGTTTGCGAAGACTTTAAGCTCGCGATCAAAGTCAGCATGCCGTTGGTTGTCAGGGAGTCGAAAACTCGACTGTAAAGAGCGAGGCGTCGTCTTCCGACCCAACCTAGTCGGCCGAAAAGAACTCCGACGCCTCGTCTCCGGGAAAAAAAGGCCGCGGTCATGCGCGCGTTGTCAGCATCGACAACATCGTTTCGACGGGGCGTGAGAATGGCGCGCTGAAAGAGCCGCCGCGGGTCGTGGAAATAGTCTGCGAGGTCGCCGTAGACGGCTTGGAGGATCACTGTCTGGCTCTCGCGCCTACCTGATCCTTACTCTCGCGCCTACCTGATCCTTACCCTAAATCGAGGGACAGACAAACAGACAGACAAACAGACAAACATCTGTCGATTAGTAGTTAGGACAAGTGCAGGCCAGTAAGTTCACCTATCTCTATCCCAGTAAGTTCACCTGGTCCCAGTAAGTTCACCTAGTCCCAATCTCTAACCCCAGTAAGTTCAGCGTAACCCAGCTCGTGCAACCATCCACCCAGCGTACACGCCTTCGAGCTCCTCGCTCTCACTGCGGCCAATCTAAGCTGCTTTGATCCGTCACGCCGCTAGCCCTTGCGTTCACTCTAAAAACCCAGTAAGTTCACTTGGTCCCAGTAGTTTCACCTGGTCACTAGTTCACCTAGTCCCAATCTCAACCTCAGTAAGTTCACGTGGTCCCAGTAATTCACCTACCGGCGCGTGTAGACGCCGGGAGGGGGCTTATCGGTATTGCGCAGCACGTGTGGGGTAGGGTGGAGTCGTCGACCCAGATGAGTATATCCTCGGGGTTGCCGATCGACAGAGAGCCACGTAGAGCTGGACGTGGCAGAAGACGGGCTTGGGAAGAGGACGCCGACCTCGCGGGGCGTCTGGCCCTGGCTCTTGGTGATCGTTTGGCGTCGGCGGGCTTGAGGGATACAGGTTGGAGGAGCCTCGGTGACACGACACGATCGATCATGTATCTGGTACCGTTGCAGTGGCCGTGCGACGGGTCGAGGTTGCGAAGACTTTAAGCTCGCGATCAAAGTCAGCATGCCGTTGGTTGTCAGGGAGTTGAAAACTCGACTGTAAAGAGCGAGGCGTCGTCTTCCGACCCAACCTAGTCGGCCGAAAAGAACTCCGACGCCTCGTCTCCGGAAAAAAGGCCGCGGTCATGCGCGCGTTGTCAGCATCGACAACATCGTTTCGACGGGGCGTGAGAATGGCGCGCTGGCTAAAAGAGCCGCCGCCGCGGGTCGTGGAAATAGTCTGCGAGGTCGCCGTAGACGGCTTGGAGGATCACTGTCTGGCTCTCGCGCCTACCTGATCCTTACTCTCGCGCCTACCTGATCCTTACCCTAAATCGAGGGACAGACAGACAAACCCAAACCCACCCACATCCTTCATGCTCCCCACACACACCCCCCCCCCTCTTAGCAGTCGACATTTAAAGACAGCTCGTGGCCCAGCTCTGGCCTTCAAATCCCCAACCGCTGCTGGGCTGAGATGTGTGCCCAGTACTTTGGCTACCCCTCTCCAGCTTGTTTGGGCCTCGTGGGCACTCGCATTCTGGGCACTGACGTCGTTCTCGACGCTCACGGCAAGGTGCTTCCTCACGCAGGCCAAACCTTGTCAACCGCGGAGGAGCGCGGACCACCTGGCATGACGGCCAGCTCGACTGCGTCCACGGCAGCGTCAAAGAGGCCGGCATCCCAGCCCTGTCCGAGGTTTTCGGCATCTTTGCTGACGTCGTCGCCCCTACCATTCGCACGCGCCTCTACGGCCGGTACCGAGGCAATCTCGCCCGACGTCAAGTCGTCAGACATCCTCACCACGCTCGACAACAAGGAGCAACTCTACGACATCAAAACCCTCGCTTGGGGTTCGTTGTACACCGCCCACGCCCTCCATCCCACCACCCGTCGCCTGTCGATCGGTCGCGCGATAAAGTCCACTCCGAATACCTCGCTCACTTCCGCGGCATCGACGCCATCATCCCCCAGCCGGGTACAGCACCACCGCCTGGCTTCTTGGGCCCTGTCGAACAGCGGCTACGTAGCTACGGCACCGTCGCCGCCCTCGTCTTTGGTGCCTTCGGTGAGGCCAGCGCGGCGTGCCACGCTCTCGCCCAAACATGCGCAGAGCGCATCGCTGCGCGAACCTGGGTGACAAGCGGCTGCGCCAACTTCACAGAGGCAAAGGCGGCCCAAACTCGCCGCATCTACCGTGAGTGGGGGATCGCCAACGCATTAGGCCGGGCTCGCTGTGCCCTCACCGCCCTCACCCATGTCGCCGCCTCGGGGAACCCCGCCCAGGCCGCCCGATCCCAGCAGGACGTCACCCTTCGTCGCACATACGTCCGGCGGCAGCATGCGTACGACCTACCAAGGCGGGGCCCTTGGTCCGCTCTTCGCCTGCCCCACGCCTCGGCGATGACCCCGACTAGGTCCCGCGTACTTATCTCCGCCCGTCAGGCACATCCCTCATACCCCACAAACCCACCCACATCCTCAAGCTCCCACCCCACACCCCCCCAGCAGTCAGTCCCCTCCACACCCCCCCCCCTCTTAGCAGTCGACATTTAAAGACAGACAAACTCCCCACACACCCCCCCCCCTCTTAGCAGTCGACATTTAAAGACAGACAAACAGACAGACAAACATCTGTCGATTAGTAGTTAGGATAAGATTAGCCCCCCTGCAAGCCGTAGATAGATAAGATAAATAACCACCACCACCACCCTCGTCGACGGCAAGAGAGCAGCAGTTCTTCGTCTTTCTTCAAGGATCGATGAAACATAAATACACGGGGGGGGCAAAAAACAAAGAAACAAACAAACAAAGAAAGAAAGAACCTGATGAATGAATTGAATTGAATTGAATTGAATGAGTCTTTTTCTAGCGGTGCGCGAGTTTCGAGTTTCTGTTTTTCTGCGCCAAGGAACGCGCCATGAGTTTGTGAAACTTGAGGGCGATGTGCGGCTTGTGCTTTTCGAGGTCGAGGAGGTGGTCGTAGTATATTTTGAGGACGAGGACGCGGGCCGAGGCGGGGACGGGCGAATAGGTGCGGCGCATGTCGTCGTCCTGGATGTAATAGTCGCCGACGGCGAGGGCGTTGCCGTGGGCGAGCTTGCGGACGCAGATGCCGCTGTCGTTGAGGAGCCGGACTCTGCCGTCGACGAGGAGGGCCATCATCTTTCGACCTCTGTCGTCGTCGAGGTCGACGGTGTCGGAGATAACGAGGAGACGAGCGATAGTCGTCAAAAACTCGTCGTCGTCGACCAGACCGTGGCGTTCGGTGGCGCTGCGGAGCCAGTCGTTGAAGAGACCCTTGGTCCTGAGGAGGAGATCGTCGTCGTCGTCCTCGATGGTGGGGGCGAAGCCGTCCTCGTCGTCGTCCTCGTCGATCGAGGCGCGGTCGAGATTGTGCTTGCCCGTGGACCGCAAAAGCGAGTCCTCGGCAGCTTCGAGGGCGTCGTCGACCGACTCGAAGAATCGCCCGTTGTCCGCGAGGAGGATGCCCGCCTTGCCGCAGGCTTGGATCGCCGAGTCGAGGGCTTGGGAAGCTTCCGAGTCGGTCGGAGCGAAGAAGACCTTAAAGTCTCTGGCGCGGGCGAGGGCGAAGATTTTTTCGAAGGCTGCTACCGCCGTGACGTCAAAGGTCGGGAGGCAGCCCGAGATGTCGACGACGACGAAATAGAGAGGCTTCTTGCTCTTGACGCGAATCCCGACCGCGTCGACGAGTTCGTGCGCCGAGCCAAAAAAGACGTATCCGACGAGCTCGACGACGAAGATTGCGTCGGCGACCGAGTCGAGGGCGCGCATGAGGTCGGGAGTCCGCTCGATCGTAGATCGAACGTCCTTGCCCGATCTCGTCGAGCGTACGATCGACCTCTGCGCGAGCCGGCGCGACACCCCGATCAGAGAAAAAACCAAGCCCAACGCAATGGCTTCGAGGAGATTGAACGCGACGGCAGCGACGACGATGGAAATCATGGTCGCCACGTCGAGGACGTCCAAGTTTGAACGACCGGCGCGCGATTGTTGGAGAGGGTAGACGAGGTAGGTTTCGACGTAATCGATTCCGAGCTCGACCAGCATGGATCCGAAAACGTACCTGGGGACGATGCTCATGAGACCCCCGATCCCCTTGAGCCACGCGAGCAGGCACCACGCGGGGACGAGGAGGGACGCGAGCTTGTGGGTGGCGTTCAGCTGCTGGCCGACCTTGAGCCCGCTGAACGAGTGAGCTTGACCCGACGCCAGCGCCAACGCGGCGACCGCGTTCGCGGCGCCTACGAGCCTCATCTCGGCGTCGGCGTCGACGTCGCTCGTCATGAACATGGCGGCAAACGAGCCGCACTTGATCCCGATCTTCAAGGCCCCGATCACGCACGCGGCCACGAACACCGCGCGACATCGCGCGACGACGTCGAGCCTCGCGCTAGCCACGAGCAACCCGCCTTTGCTGCAAAAGTAATCGTCCTTCCACGCCCACCACCCGGCCGTGGCGGCGTCGTCCCACGCGAACAAGGCTCCGTAGTCCCCGAGTTGGGACCGGGGAATCCCCGTCGCCGCCGACGCCCCGAACAACGCCAAAACCCCGATCGCGACGACGATCGGCGTCGCGACGTGCGCGGCGACGCGCAACCTTCTCTTCAGGTACATCGAAACCCCCGCCAGGCCCACGGCGGCCCCGATCCACACCGCCTCGAAAACGCGCGACGACGCCCCCTTGGCTGCCACCGATATCCCGGACTTGGCGAGCGACACCCCGATCGACGCGAGCAGCCCCGCGATCACCGGATAAGGGAGATAATTCGACAACCGCGTCAGCTCCAACGCCCCGAGCGTCCAGAGCGAGACCCCGACGCAAAAAAACAAGCACGCCTGCGCCACCACATAAGTAGCCACGAACTCCCGCAACATATTCTCCGAGTCGTCGTCCAAGTCAGAATCAGAGTCGACGACCACTCCGTGGTACACGATTTCGGCGCAGTGCGCGAGCAGCGGCAAAAATCCGACGTCGACGGCCGCGACGGCCCACGGCACCGACGACAAGCACGGCAGTGCGATCCCCGTGATCGCGGTCCCCGCAAACATCGCCTCGACCGCGACAAACACGAGCTTCCCCTCGAAATACCTTCCGAACACGCTCTGCCCGCCGCTCACGTAGATCACCGACGTCAAGAAAAACGTCACGCCCGACGCCACCAGGTCCACGATCAGCTGCCGCCCGCACGCGTTCCAGTCGATCACCTTATTCTGGAACCCGCGGAACCGCATCAAAGCGCGCTCGATCGCCTTTGGCGGACCTCCTTCCCCGAACGCCTCCGCGTCCTCCTCCTCCTCCAACACCACCACCTCGGGCGTCTCCTCCGTCTCCTCCGACCCCTCCTCGAACAGCTGGAGAAACGCCTCGGAGGGCCGCGACGCCTCCACAAAATTCAAACACTCGCCAAGCCCCAGCTGGCTCAAGTCCGGCGTGCTCGGCATCTCGCTCGGCGACATCCTCTCCAACCGAAACAACGCCGATTGCACCGACACAGACCCGACGTTCGACCGCACGCGACCCAACCGCCCGCGCTCGCTCAACGAATACCGGAGCCCGCGGTACCGGTCCATGCTCTCGCTTCGACCTCGCAGCGGCGTGCGTTCTGCGCGCTGCATCATCCAGAATCAAGAATTCAACTATCAACCCAATACTTACCCCCACGAATCAATCGTCCTTGCATTTGGGATTGTCATCAACCAACGTGTCGTCGTCGTCGGAGGAGGAGGGATCGCCTTCCCCAATTATCTAAGCTGCTTATTATTACAATCTGCGCACGCTCCGCCTTTTTTAACCTTTGAGTCTTCTCCTTCCCCACCGCTCGACCTTTAAGAACCCAAACTCCACAACACAACGCACCACCTTTATTTAAACCCTCAAGTCAAGCAAGCAAGACCCCACTCTTATTGTTAGAATGAATATTATTGAATTATACAGTGTTGGGAATTCACTGGGCTCACTTCACTAGGTTCACTGAATTTTGTTCACTTCACTTCACTTCACTTCACTTCACCGAAATTTTTCGTCGTCGTCCGAAGTCCAATGTTCACTTCGCGTTCATTCACTTTGGCTGACGGCCTGACCCTGACCCCGTCTGATGAGAGCCGAGTCGAGCCGCGCTACCTGGAGGTGGAGGATAATGTTGATGATGAGGAGGAATTTAAACGCGGTGTTAACAGAAGGAGGAAGTTCACAAGAACGAGCCGATGTCGATGTTGTGACGCGTGGAACACGCCGGGCAACAAAAGCGGACGATCAACCAGGTTTTTCCTACTAGTTGTGGGACTGCGTGCGTCGACTGAAGGAAAATCATCCTGACCGCGTTGACCAGTGGGAAGGCGACGACGCATGTGAGTATCCGGTGCTGGGAGCGCCTGAAGGTGACGAGAGACTGACTTCAAGAAAAGCAGACGACCAAGCCCTCTTGGGGCCCACTTCAAGGTTGCGCATCCGGAGGAGGATTCGACGAGCTGGGACGTCAACAGCTCACCAAGAAACAGAAGACAGACCAAGAAAAGGAGGGGCGTTATGACGGGCGTTGTGGCAGCCTCGAAGGGTAAATCGGATATTACGAGATACTTCATGGCCATGCCCAGCCAGACAAAGCACTCTTCCCTGATGGCATTCTCGGCTCGGCACTACGTGTACGCGTCGCAGCGGATTTCCAAGCGCACCTTTGACGACGACGAAGATCATCGCAACCTAATTGAAGCGTATTACCGCGGCGGTGGCGGGAAAGGCAAGTGCCCGTTCATGACTCGAAAAGCGCAGTTTGAATAGGTGGACGCTGAATATTGTTGCTTTGTTCGAATCTTGAAGCACGTCGTTACGGAGTGTGATGAAGCGGCCTTCGGCAATCCATTCGCCCAGGTGCTGCATGACTGCGGGACACTCAGGGATAAGTTCAAGCGACAGGCCGTTGGCCTATCCTTCATCTGGGCAGATTGGAGTGGCGTTGAGACGGTGTGCGTGGGTCTCATTCCAGCTGACGACGGAACCGATTCCGGCACGGCTTCTCAGCTCCGTTCTGTGGTCGCGGAGCGTGCGGGAATCGATATCGATTTGGCGGCCGCAACCATTGTTCAAGACCGGGCTGCGATTGGCGTCGCCGAAGAATTTTTTGTTGAGGTCGAAGCGTGTGACATGCATGATATCTCAAAACTCTCGGCAGTGACATGTGGCGACTTGACACGATCCAGAGGCAACCAGGTGATCAATCCATTCCCAGCTGGCCAGGAGCTGCTGAACAGTGCCCACGATGGAGCCTAGTTCTTTTCTTACGGCACACGTTTGAAGGACCTGCATGCGTTTTTGCCATTACAGCCGGGGAAATCGCCGAAGCTCAAGCTCGACCTCAATAAGGCGAGGTGCCGGGCTCGATACCAACTTATTCGTTCCTTGCTGCGTATGCACCACGTGCTCAAACTGTACGCGGCTACCAACATTGGACTACCCTGGATAATCAGTGATGAGCAATGGGTGGTGTTGGCTGAATTCGAGGCGATTTTTGCTATAACGGATGAGGCCGTTGTTTTCGTGCAACATGAACACTTATACCTGGGGGCGTGCGCCGCATTGATCAAGCACAACATGATCGAGTCTCTGCGAGCTGGGACGCTAGAAGTCATTGATGTCCCGAACATAACTGCGAAATCCATGCCACGTAAGACTGTCGATTTTGACGACCTCAGCGAGATCGGCAAAATCTGTCTTGAACGGGCTATTCTCGAATGTGAGCGTCGGTTTTGCGGGAATAATGAAAACTACGTGCGTCACTTCGAATATGAATTCAACGATCGCGAGCTGATTGCCTCCCTTCTTGACTTTCGGACTATCAACTGTGGCACCTGTCGTCCAATCAGAGAGCTCAGGCCAGGAAGTTGCTCAAGGAAGAATATGTGATTTACGCACGGACTGCATTCCACCACGAAAAGTCATAGACTTCCTCCGAGTCTGCGCCACCCTCCGAGCCTGCGCCTGCCCTCAGTCTCTTGGCGGCACTCGACGCACCCGGCGCTTTGGGACGACATTCGTGGCGACGTGCCTTGTTTTGCTATGCCTGAGATCCAGATGCCCGATTTCAATGGGGAGTTTGAACAGGTCTACACTCAAGGTATCAGGCTCTCGAGATCGCTCAACTGGAAAGAGCATTATCCTGAACTTGAGAAGAAGGATGAAATCGGCTTCACAGATCTGGCTGTGCTCGACGTTGGAAAGCTGTATCCACCGCGCACCAAGGAGCAGTATGGGTTCCTTCCGGACATGGCGAGAGCCTCTAAGGGTTCAATTGGTACACATGGCGCGCAGAGCTACTGTGGGCGCTGCCTGAGCATTTGAAATCTTGTCCTGACCGAGGGAAACACGTTGCTCGGCGCGGACGACACGGACAAGTTGCCCTCCAGCGCATGAACAAGAATTTCATTGCGGCGGCCCGGATTAAGTACACGGACCTCGGACACGAGACCGAGTTTTTCAAAAACGCCGAGAGCACCATCCCCGAAGACTCTTGGAGATGGAGGTTGATGAGGAAGAACCAGACGAAGATACCGAGGTCGTTCACATCGCCTAAAGTAAGAAACACTGAACCCCATCCACGGTAACTCCTCCTTCGTCCCGAAACGCGAATGAATCTAAGAGCACCAGACCTAGGCAATAGCGCGCGGGGGGCACGGAACTGACGGGGCGCGGCAGGGACCGGCGCTGACGTTAAATAAATAAAAATAAAAAGTGGCGTTCACTTCACAAAAGTTCACGACGGCCACGTAGGGTGACGTGTTCACTTCAAATCACTTCACCAATAGCGTGGCTGGTGAAGTGGTTCACGTTCACTTGCTGAAGTGAATTCCCAACGCTGGTTGAATATTATCACAAGCTTAACCGTAAGCCCCCAGACACAGGTAGTGCCGTACTTCGTGGCCCACACAACGCACCAAAACCCTCAGCCCCCACTCTTGTTACCAGTCGACCTCTTAACCGCAAGCCCAGTACCTCGTGGCCAACACAACGCACCAAAACCGTCAGCCCCACTCTGATTACCATCGACCCCCTTAACCGTAAGTTAACGATCGACTTTTTAAACTCAAAACCATTCCTCTCTCGCACCCCCCCTCTTAGCACTAACTAACTAACTAACTAACTAACTCAGACCTCTCCCGAGCATGGGAGCCAGGCCTCCAGAATCACGGGGTCTCTAGACGAGGGGCGCCGAAAGGTGGGTCGGCGGAGGGAGTGATTATACTAACTAACTAACTAACTAACTAACCAACTAACTAACCAACTAACTT